>JARKHS020015440.1:0-20961 GCA_030143305.2 Amblyomma americanum | reverse complement strand
ACTGATTTATGTTAAGTTGCAAGTTAACGTAACCGAAATCGAAACTAATTTTGCGGGCCTTCCCAGCGCTTTAGTCAGCGCGCACCCACCACCTGCAGTATAGACGCGAATACGCCTGTGTGGGAGTAAAAAGAGAGTAAGCTGCCTTCTATCACACTCTTTTAAAAAATAGAATGCGCTAAACGATAGCTTGCTTCCTTTTTACTCCTTTCTGTTTTAAAGTGTACACAGTCTAGGCTAAACCACCTCGCCCACAGACTTAAGCATGCGGACCTAAGAAACGAGCGCTGGTGGAATTAATCTAAGAAACGGGCTTTTACTTTTTTTTTCTTTTACTCAGACCACTTGGTTTACTATAGCTCGAAAAAAAAGTCAGCCGTTAGCTTGCAATTCTCGAGCGCTCACGAGCCAACCATACAGCAAAGGAAGCATGCACTGAGAGCTACAGAAAGTCGTTACATAGCGAAAGCAGTTGTGAGGCACTCAAGGTGACCCACCGTTAACTTCACGGCAGTAAGGTTTCGAGCCACTTCTCTCAGACAACTTAAGAAAAGCGCGCCAAAGATTAGGGTGCGTTAAGGACAACACTGCGCGCGCGCGCGTCGGCCGTTGCAGTGTTTGGAAAGGCGTTCTCTGCACAAGTATCCCGGCGGACATCAGCGCAACGACGCGTGACTGTGCCTCCGCGAAACTGCAGTGCCTAACGAGGCGAGGCTGCCTGCAAGCAGCTGCCGCATACTCGGAGGCGCTGCATTAGAAACGGCTAGGTCACCCTCACAAATAGGTGCAACCAGAAATCGGACCTGTTCAGACAAAATTATTCCTTCCAGTCACGGTAATCTCAATCGTGCTGGCATCATGAACACTGCTGGTGGCGCATGGTGGTGTGGGGTCCATCTCTGTGCAGAAACGCTTGCCGTGGTGGCACTAAGGACAATCTGCTCGCTCAGGCATTTGCGGCGCAGGTCTGCATGTGGAACACTTTGATCAGGAAGCCGTGTCGGAGGGCGCTCTTTATATCGTTCTCTCCGAGGAACACCAGGAAAAGACAACATACAAAGAAGCGGCAGGCATCCAAGGCAACCGACGGCCTCGAGAGCGCTGAGTTGGGCCCCAAGGGGGCGCTGAGGGTGTTGGTTTATTCATAACCAGAAACTTGGCCTCACTACTTTCACCGCAATCTCTACAGGGCTCTTGTGATATAGATGACCGTCGTTTGTTCGGAACATCGGTGGGTGTTCAGATTTACATCTTGGAAATGGAAGCACTTCCGAACGAGGATCCTTTGCCCGGGATGTGTGTTTACGTTCCGGTGGCTTGTTTTGCGAACTAACATCAAAACTACTGTACGACACGCAATGACAGTCTGGCTTGAAGCAAAGCACTGTGGGAAACGGTGGGTCTAAAAATTAACATACACAAAACCAAAGCAATGTTCAGCAGGCTAGAGAGGGAACAGCAGTTCACAATTGACAGCGAGGTGCTGGAAGTGGTAAGGGAATACTTGGGGCAGGTAGTGACAGCTTATCCGGATCATGCGAGGGAGATAACTAGAAGGATAAGAAAGGGGTGGAGCTCACATGGCAGGTTCTCTCAGATCATGAATAGCAGGTTACCAATATCCCTCAAGAGAAAAGTGTACAATAGCTGTATCTTACCGGTACTCACCTACGGGGCAGAAACGTGGAGGCTAACAAAAAGGGTTCAACTTAAGTTAAGGACAACGCAGCGAGCTACAGAAAGAAAAATTGTAGGTGTAACGTTAAGAGACCGGAAGTGGGCAGAGTGGATGAGAGAACAAACGCGGGTTAATGACATCCTAGCCAAAATCAAGAGGAAGAAATGGGCTTGGGCAGGGCATGTAATGCGAAGGCAAGATAACCGCTGGTCCTTAAGGGTAACGGAGTGGATTCCAAGAGAAGGCAAGCGTAGCAGGGGGCGGCAGAAGGTCAGGTGGGCGGACGAGATTAAGAAGTTTGCAGGCATAGGGCGGGCGCAGGCGGCAAAGGACAGGGTTAATTGTAGAGACATGGGAGAGGTCTTTGCCCTGCAGTGGGCGTAGTCAGGTTGATTATGGTGATGATGATGATAATGATTGTGGGAAACGCTGAGAGCACTGCGCATAGCGTTCACCTGAAGGAGGGTATAGCTGCACCTCACTTGCTGCCATCAACAACGCTTACATGAACAATATTTGTGGTGAAAACATATTACATTCGTGCGGTGGAAACATATTACAGCGAGAAACTGTATATAGGGACGTCAGCCAGGACAGCCGTCAGTGTAATGAGTCGACGCGTGACGTCACCGCAGAAGAAGGCGAGAAGCCACTTACTACTGAGTATAAACATTGCTTGTCTAGAACAAAAGACCAACAACAGCCAGAGCACATACAAGCTTTAGATACCTACGACAGCCTCTGGCTGAATTAACCTGAATTAAGGAACAACAATCCAAGTTTTCTTTTTTTAGGTTAATGCGAAATACAAAAAATCGCCGGATGTTTAGCCTAGTGGTAATTAAAGCGAATATCAGTAATAGCTGGCTTGATGGAAAATGCCGATGCCTTTCTGAGTGTTTATTTACTTTGGGTACTGAAACAGGTCACGCCCCGTTGCCTATACCTAGAAATCAATTCATATATAACACAATGAGTTCGCTGTGGCTCAGTGATTATGGCGCTCGACTGCTGACCCGAAAGACGCGGGTCCGATCCCGGCCCTGGCGGTTGAATTTCGATGGTGGCGAAATTCTAGAGGCGCGTGTACTGTGCGATGTCAGTGCACGTTAAAGAACCCCAGGTGGTCGAAATTTCCGGAGCCCTTCACTACAGCGTTCCTCGTAGCCTAAGTCGCTTTGGGACGTTAAACTCCCATAAACCGTATATAACACAATGACGTCACACAAGCCGGCACATACAGACGCGTATCCATCTATCTATATTCTTCCAAATGAACATGATTGAACAAGCATGCTGACGTCCCTCCTGTCACAATCGATGATTGGCATTCTGGCTAACCAGCGTAGTGCACTTCCCAGACCTTGTTCATGATGTCCCTTAATTCTGACTAATCAGAGCGACGCATTGCATCAGGTGTGTTACGCCGACGAAGCCGACGCCGCAAAACCGGGAAACTTGTCTTTAACAGGTCTCGCTATAAAATAAAGCATAATTGATTTACAGCAAATACGGACAAAAAGCTCGAAAAGTACACGTAGTGGTGTGGTTACGCCAGTGAGAATTTATGTACCTCACATTGAAAGCCGCCAGAGGAGGAAATGCTATAAACATAAGAGCCTGCGAAGTACGCGCAAATACTGAACATTTGTGAATGTTAATATCTTCTATCCGAGAAAGTAAACAAGATCGGACTTGAGTGCTATAAAAAAGGTAAGTTTTGTTTCACCAGTATGTATATAGAATCTAATCATTTTTATCGTTTTTTATATTGAATGCAACAACATTCACTCGCTCGGAAGTTTTTTATGCACTACCACAGATTAAACGAGAGATCCGGTGGAGGTAAAAGCTCTCCGTTTACTGTCCCGCACGTTTTGCATATTTTCACGAGCAGGACAGACGACAGCGTCCGAGGCGACCACGCCATTAGCTTAATCCGCACTGATCCAAATCCAAAAACAAACCGGACTCGGAAAGGAGCTAACCAGGTGTGCGAGATGAGATGCAAAACACCGAGAGAGAGAGAGGGGGGAGGGGGAGAGAGAGAGAGAGAGATGCACACAGCAGAAATTAATACTCCAAATGCGAGCCGATGCAATCCTCTCCAGTCGGTGGGTGCCTTAAAGCGCGACGCTCAGCGCCCACAGCTTTTTCCCGGAATCTTGGCTGAATCATCATCGACTGAGTGGGCGTTATCAGGTGGCCTCCGCAGCGACGCTGTAACATGGGAGTAATGTATGCTATTATTTTCGCAGACATCGGGAAGTTGCTCTCGAGGGCAAGCTGTGGAGTTGACCAACTAGACGGAGCGAGGGAAGGTACAACAGAAAAAATGACTTGGAACAATTGAGTACAATGTGACGTGCACCAACTCGTGCGGCTTCATAATGTGTGGGTGCCTTGTGCACTTTTTTTCTGATTAAAGCACAACTTCATTATTTCCTGTCTTGCATCCCTTAAGAAACGTTTGTCAGAACACCACGAAAGGAACGGTCGAGTCGGAAAAAACTCGCGGCTTTATATACCCAACAATTCTGGACAAAAGCGTTTTTGAGTGAGAAACCGTTTATGAACGCAATTTTTTCATATAATGTAAGATTTCACTATAACAGTTAACATATCAGCAGATCACCCGATGACAGTCTTAGATTTTTTTCTTTTATCGTTTTTGCTATAATCAAAAACGTTCCCCCATTGGTTTTCTATGGCAGTCTTAACTGTTCGATGCGATCGTTGGAAACACTTCAAAAGAAAGATTTTGCTGTATATCAGAAGAGTGGATCATTACGTTCAATATTTTCATAACAGTATCGTAGAATTTCTCAAATTTCAAAATTTTTGTCCGAAAATGTTGGACATGCCCGATTGGAGCGCAGCTCTCGCTTGCTGTGTCGCGCAAGCATGCATAAATGTACCTTCACAAACTTAGAGTTAGCGGTAACGAAAGCTCGTGAATTCCAGTATTTTAGAACTCACGCCTTGCGTTGATATTTTTTGACTAAGGCGTCTCACTGCAGGTAGCCTACTTGTGCTAACTGAAGCTGTAATGCACATGTCGCCGGCACAAGTAAACACGCCGCCGCTGGTGACGTTTTTGAGTGCAGCGATTCTAAGGAGGCAATACGCTTTCCAAAAACCAGCCACTCGCAACGCTGCAGCGTGCCAAGATGTATACTTCATTTCAAAAGTTTTTGCAGTGCACCGAAAGCATCTGTAAGCTTGTCACGAGCAAACATTATAGAGAATAGCACACTTGCGGAAGTTGAGTTTAGTTGAGTTGAGTGGTTGTAAACTACCGGTGGGATTAGCCTTGCAGTTGCTGCCGGCAATTGATCCAACGTAGCGACACTTAAATAGAAATCACAGAAACACTGTCCGCAAAAACCCACTTGCGGAAGTCGCTGGCTCGCACTTGTAGCTTCCACTGCACAACAAGAACTTTTGAGACAGAGCGGAAGAGAGTTTTTTCTAAAGTTCTCAAACGTCCCAAGGCTGCAGGAACAGTAAAGTAATGATGCAATCCTCGTATGTCAAGCGCGAAGAAAAACATGGCGAGCAGATTCATAGGTCGCGCCATTATGGTGGCGTTTTTCAGGGTTTCATCGAAAGAGCTTAATGAAAGCCTACTTTAGACTTTTGTGACAGCTGCGTGAGTTCCGGGAGTGTTCATTTATCGTAGAAAAAAAATCTAAACTTATTTAACATATATGCATGATGTTGGCGAAAAATAAAAAAAACGACAAAAACAAATTCGGCTTGACGGGTCTGTGGCCATTGGAGGTTTGTATGCATAATAATGAAACGAAGAATTGGTGACGGCAATCCAAGATAGTTAGGTAGCATATAGAATGGAAAGATGGAAATCTTAGCATGCATAATGAAGAAACATAAGAAATCAATAGACTGCAATAGTGAAAATCATCTTTGTAACAAAAGCGAGAAGGAACAAAGTGAGTGATAAAAAAAGCAAGTGAATTTGAGAGAACGGTAATGAATGCGATAGTAGTTGGTGTTCGTAACGAGGGCGTGCGTGGGGTACGAAGGCGGTCGCCTTATGACGAGTGTTGTAGTTTTGTGTGCTTTCGGATAAACTGGATAGGCACTCATAAAGTACTTTTCCTCTGTTTGTCTGTAAGGTACCGTTTCAATGGTAATTCACAGAACAATAATTTTACAGCACAAACTTGAAGTTCCTTAGGCAGAGGTTCAGTGCGTTCTTCATAGGATGAATTGGCAATAGCACGCACAGTAATTTTTTGCAGTAAAGAAAAATTTGTGATGTTTAAGACTGAAGTCACAGCCAACAATTCTGGACAAAAGCTTATTTAGAATAGAATGTAAAGAAGAAACGGAAGAAATCAATAGAACGCAACAGTGGCAATCATCTTTGCTACAAAAGCGAGTAGGAAGAAAGTGAGTAATAAAAAAAATCGAATGAATTTACGAGGCCAGTAATGAGTGCGATAGCTGTGTTCGTAATGAGAAAGAGCTTAGGAACGCAATTTTTTTTTCATATATTGTAAGATTCAACTACAACGATCAATATATTGGCAGATCTCCCTTCGACAGGCTTTCATGTTGTTTATGAACGTTTTTGCTATTGTCAAAGCGTTCGCTAAAAGGGTTAAAAGAAAGATTTTGCTGCACATCGGAGGAATGAACAATTACCTTCAATATTTTCATAACAATACTTCAAGAATTTTTAAATATTCAAAATTCTTGTTCAAGAATGTCGGACATGGTGTCCCCTGACTAGAAGACAGTATATTTGGTGAGAAAGAAAGAGGCAGTTTCACGTTAGTAATTTGACGAAAGTGGGCCGAAAAAGGTGCGCCTTTGTAAGGGCATCGACGAAGCTTACGAGTTTGCCTCTAAGAGCGTCGAATTGTTTATTACAAGTTAAATGTTCTTCAAAATGGCGCTAAGGCATTTAAATGAGGCGCTCACATCCGCAGTTGAGTTCCAAATACTTCTACGGTGAGTAATAATGGCCCTACAACTTTTAGTTTGGTAGAGAACGGCGTTCGTTTTGTTCGTGGTTATTGAATTTACTCGACACCCCGTGTTAAGTTTATTCGATGCTACATTAGCGCAATGCCGTTCGGGAGCCCCTTTGGGACCATGCATCCGGGGCCTCTGGCATGTGCTCGACTTATCGTCACGGAGCTCGGAGATTACGGCCTCTACTGCAGTGCCCCAAAAAGATGTCCCCTAGCATTGTAGACATTAAACGGAGCGTGCCTTTTGAATGCTTTAAACACCATCAAGCGTCTATACCTCGATGATGACATGCAAGAGAAAAAATAGCACGGCAACTTCTTTTTATCCCGCGTCCTGCTCCCACTGTGGCATAGGAGCCTGTAGAAATTGGTTCCAGGAGAACCGCTATAACTGCGGTTTCATACCACAGCAAAACGTTGTTTCCAGCTGTTCGTAGGCTCCATAGATTCTCGAGAAGCGAGCGTAGAGCCCCCTCGCGACGGCGCACACAACGATGTCCGAGTGGTGCGCACATGGCGCCAGTCTTAGTTGCGTAGGGTGCCTTGCGTGTGCCTGATCATCGGCGTATGTAGAGTCATCGGGCCTGATACCTCGAGGAGCCTTGTTGAGACTTCGCGAAAGAGGCCGCCTAATAAACCAGTATCTTGCAAAGTAAACAGCGCGGGCCATGCGAGACACGTGGCGAAAATTTTACACACAGACACATTGTGCGGCGTATACCTGCAACGTCAGCATACCTGACAGCAGTAATGGCCTATCTGCGGAAGGAATAAAAATTCACCGGGGCACCTAATTGCATTACGAGTTGGCAATACGCTTCTACACTACAAGCTATTGATGCCTTTACCGGAAGTGACGTCACTTCCGGTCTGGTGACGTCACTTCCTTCCAGCCAATGGGCGAAATTTATGACCGACGACCCATTTTCTTTCTCGGCAGGGCCTTACTGCTTCCGCATTAATAGAGGAGCGCTTTGTGGTTGTACACACTATGGAGGTTGTAGTTCATGTTGCACTCTTGAGGCCGTGGGTAACTTTATCACTTTACCCCCCCCCCCTTGTACGCTTGCAGAAGGTTGGCAGAAGGCTGGCGGGGGTTGCTTCCGTGGCGCGGTTTGACATCAGGCCATTATCAGTCAACCTAATATTGGGGTCTCGACTGGAGGCTTGGTGGAAATCTCTTAAACGGAAGTTCGGGATGAGTGCAGTTTTCAAGCGCCTCGGGTCTCAACCCACGCGTTTGATCCGACTTATTGGCGAGGTGCCTGTGTATCATGTTCGCACTAATCTTCTGTCCTCATCGCAACCCATAATAACCCTCTTTATTCTCCTTTCCCTTTCCTCAGTGTACATTATCATGCCAGATAACCATCACTCAGGCCGACTTCTCTGCCCTTCATTGTAAAAAAATTCCCTCTCCCGTCTGGCGTCTCGTGCAATTCGCATTGGCTACAACACATGGATCACTAACTCGCCCCGTCTTTCACCCCGTTGAGATAAACCCAGCCACTCCTCCTCTTAAGATTAATAGGGTAGAACGTTGGGCCAGTTGGTGTAGCCACATAGTTAAAAACTTTGCGCAGAATAACACAGGACGGGAGGGAGAAACACGCACACACACACGAGCGCAAACTTGCTACTGTATTTTCAGAAACGATACACCGCCTTAAGGAGCAGAAGGGGCGCAAGCGTACAAATTCCAGAGCATCATGTGTGTTATGGAAATAATGAATAACTGCGCAAAAAGGACGGGACAAGAGAGAAGAAACACACGAGACAAGCGCACCTGTGCAACTGCGCTTGTCTCGTGTGTTTCTTCTCTCTTGTCCCGTCCTTTTTGCGCAGTTATTCATTGTTTCCATAATCTCATACCAACTAGCCCCTCACCGCACTCTTTTAGACATCACGTGTGGCTCTGGAACACGTGATGCTCTGGAATTTGTACGCTTGCTTCTTCTTTCTGCTTCTTAAGGCGGCGTATCGTTTCTGAAAATATAGTTGCAAGTTTGCGCTCGTATATGTGTGCGTGTTTCTCCCTCCCGTCCTGTGTTATTCTGCGCAAAGCTTTTAACTATGTCCTCTTAAGAATTTGGAGTTTTAGCGAACTCGCAAGCAACGGCCACTATGGGCATTCATTCATTGTTCGTCGCGACGGAAGGAAACGCGAGGAATAGAAGAGGTGCTTTCCGGGCTCTGTACCCATCGTCGATTCCGACGCCGTCACGTAGACAATGCCGCGTGGGGACAGTAGAGCGCGCGGTGGGGAACCGCTTTTCTAAGCCTGTCTCGCGTAGGCTTACTGAAACACGAGGCAGCTATGGGGCTCGATGAGTGCATGCGTACTGCAGCGACAACAATGGCAGACGACATAAGTTAGGAAGGACGGGAAAAAGAAAGAAGAAGAAAAGTGCCCTGACAATGATAGGCGACAATGGCCGTCACGGATGGACCTTCGTCTTGTCTTGAGGCAAACACACATATAACTGAGGCAACCCGCAGCGATTTCTTTTTTCGGTGCCGTTCATTCGCTTCCATACCTCTTCTGCAGATGACTCGCTCTGTGGGCTGCACAGGAGGCGCCCTCCTACCCGACAGAGACTCGGCTGCGGATTGTGTCGTCTCGGGAGGGCCTCGTTGTCTTTCTCCTGCCCCGGATTCCTAGTTCTGGCCTGCCTCTTTGCCTGAGTGCCGTTACAGTTATGTCTGTCTCGCTATTCAGCAGCTGCGGCGTCAGCGGCAGGCGCGGTGGGAAGCTTATACAAGGTATCGCGGCCGAGTTCGGCGGTGGTTGTTTGTTTTGGGAAGGAAGAGGGAACAGAAGGGCCGGAAAGAAGGCCTGGCGGTTGGAGCATTGACCTTCGCGTCTAGTGTTTGTTTACGACTCGTCGAGTCTGTACTAGTGTGCTTTCCTGTGCAGTTTAGACCTTTAAGGAGATAACAAGAAGGCTGTTTTGTTTCTCAGACTCAGTTTGAAGGCTCTGCAAAATTATACCGAGAGGCCGCTTTTTCTGCTGTCTGAACTCGTTAACGAGATCGTTCAGTAGAGCATCTAGGCATAGAAGTGTTATTTCAGGTAGAAACTTACAGACTTCATGTTCACGCCAGAGGTCCACGCGGTTCATGTGAAGCAAAATGGCGTCCGAACAAAGGTTGTCACCGCCCTAAAACGAGGCGTTGAAATGGAGGTGGTAGTTTTTGGGTGTAGTGTGGCTGAACAAATATAGTACAATGAGGCAGAAAGCGGGACTAGTTTGCTAGAATTGATGGTTGTGCAGTGCGAGCAATGTCTCCTATAAGACATGGTCTTATTACCGCTTTTAATATAAGCTGCCTTACGTCAGTTTATAGGTGACTTCTTTGACTTTTCTTACTACCATTTTCAGTGTCTCCTTCATTTTGCAGGCGTGGCCGCCCTTAGGGGAATCATTGAATACCGTGTACAGTCAACTAAGGGCCGCGTATGAGTATAGGCTGCTCCCCTCAACTTGAAAGCCAATAATTTTTGGGAAAAAATTGTCAAAAAGCAACTGCTTTTCACGTGTGTATGAATTTCCTTGCGCGATACGCTTCCCTTGCAGCTTCCAGATGACCATAACTGCATGCTGGCTATAATATCTTCTTGTTGCCGCGATTACAATTTTCCAGCATGTAGCGCTCCTCAGTTTGTGTGTCATTCAAAACAGAATTCGGACGCCTGCATACATAGAGTGGATGACAGCGGAAAACCACGTAATGACGCCTACAGGACGGCTAAGAAGGACGGCTCATAGATTCTGAATTAGCGGCGTGTGGTGCCACTACGTTGTTTTTGAATGTTTTAATGCTGAAAAAATTTGGGCGGAAGAGATGACCACATTTACGAGGCTGGTGGAGAGCCTGTCCCGAGCAATGGCGACAGCGATGAATAGCCTTGAAGTTGTCTGCAACTACGTGCCAGATATAGCGTCAGACGTTGCGGTAAAGTAGGTTGCCAGTATTGCAGTTGGGAAATTGAACTGAAGAATGCCCGCTTCGTATAAAGGCCGCCACTTACCGTAATCGCGAAAAAAAAAAGAGTGCGCGCGTCTTAGTCGAGTCTATACAGTATATGGATTCTAGACACAGAAAATGATATTCAGAAATGCCTACCTGGATTAAGCTGAATGCACAGACTGTTCTTCGCCAGCGTTTGTGCATGCGCTGTAGAAAAGATTCGGGGAAAAAAAAAGCTTGTATGACGCTTAACCTACCCTTAAGAATACAATGCGATAACATTAGGTTCCCTCCCTCGTAAAACTCCTCTTTTATAGATCTATAAATCGCGTGGAGTCCTCATACATTCCTCCAGGCGCAATGGTGCAGCGGTTAGCGATGCGCCGCTGCACTGGCAAGCGGCTGCTTCAAACACAACCACAAGTGGGGCTAGGGAGACGCAGGTTCCTCTTCCCGGCCTCCCGTAAGGCTCAGTTTTGCACAGATAGTTGCTCGGGAGGCTATCTTTCAACGAATGAGCTGATGCACAGTGTCACGGTGGGCAGGTGGCAATTGCATTTAATTTATTGGAATTATTTTCACTGCCACCTGCCATGGTGGGCAGGTTGTCCACAGCCCAAAGGGCAGCTTGCAATCTATCCCCCGTGCCAGGTGGGCCAGCTGCTTTTTCGTGAGTCGGACTGACGGATGCCGGTTTTTCTCGTGGACGGGACGCTTATAATGACATCGTATTAACGGTGCTTATTTGGGCTGCGATGGTCGTCTTAAGCCACCATGCTATAGCGCAGAGGGTGTTCGTTACCTCCTTGCAGAATTTTCGGCGAGGACAGGGCATTTTGATATCACATCCGGACATTTGTCATATAACTGCAAGTGCAGTTTCAATTTGATTTTGCATAATAATTATGTAATAATTCAAAATTTCCGATATTGTGTCAGGCACAATGCCGATGCCATTAAATGTTCTTATTTTAGCTGCGCGGCAAGTAACTTATCCTTCATAACAATGAAAACTCGTACAAGAAAAAAGTTCGGTGGCGTTTAAATAGATAATTATGCTAAGCGGTATTTCGCCCAGCTATCTGAGGGAACTTGTCAAATATTTTTAGGGCAATTCACCAAGGAGGAGTAGATTTGTAATAAGGAGGTAATTACTCAATGGCATCCACCCGAGCTCAGACATATGGCTACAAAGGAAAGATATACAGCTTACTCAGAAACTTCGTACTTAAAGAAAAATTCGTCCTGGTCCGGGGTTTGAACCCGGGACCACCGCTTCACCGGAGCAGTCGCTCTACCAACTCAGCTAACCGGGACGGCAAGCTTATGGTAGGGCGAGAGCGAATTGATCCATAGCTCGAAGTGGAAACAGTGTTAGTCAAATGTTTTTAGTGGAATCTCCCTTGGTGGATTAGATTTGTAATAACGCTAATGAAAAATGTATATAGGTTTGAATGGGTCAGCAAATAGGATTATGACACATTTGGTTTGGCTTTATAGGATGGACGTCCCAAAGCAGCTCAGTCTATGAGGGACGCCGTAGTCGAAGGCTGCGGATAATTTCGACCAACTGGGATTCTTAACGAGCGCTAGCAACGCACAGAACACGGACCTTTCACATTTTTCCTCCATCGAAGTGCTACCGTAGCGGGCGGGTTTGAACCCACGACTTGCATGCACTGTGTGATGTAAGTGCACGGTAATTAACCACGGGTAATCGAAGTTATACGGAGCCCTCCACTAAGGAGTCTCTCAAAGGCTGAACCGCTTTGGAAGCTTCATCCTATAATGTTAAACGAAATGTGCCATAATCCTATTTGTCGACCTATTCAAACCTGTACACATTTTTAAAGGGTTAATTACTCATTGGCATCCACCACGAGCGCAGATGCCACTGAGTGTTTACCTTCAATGAGGGTTGATGTCAATGACTAAATACCCTCTTATTGTCTAAAGAAACTAATGCGCTAACATTTTATGTTACGGTAACGTTTACCGAAGATTATGCACCAACTAGCCCAGCAACAACCTTTACTTGAGGAACTGACCACCCCTGAAAGAAATTCAGGGCAAGGCTTTGTCATAATTTTGCGAGCTTAATTACCATCTTTGCTCTTTAGGTGACCTTACTCTCCTAAACCGCCGAGCGATGGAGATGGAAAGTGTGTAGCGCCTTAAGCTCCCCCTTTGTCCAGCATAGAAGAAGGCTGTTGAGGGCCTTTCGAACACTTGGTGACTTCCTATCAAGCCAGCGCTTCGGTCTGCAGACGCTCGCCCCGTCTTTAAAATTCAGCGAAGTTTCAGCCCAATTGGATTTTCCACACACCTACAGTACCTCCTTTTCGCGACTGTTGAACTTCTCCTTGCGGCTTTCATGCCTCGTGACTGAACACTGCCCGTTGCGCCTACGCGGTCTGTCAAACGAATTACATCACCTCATTTGCGAGCAAATTGCGTTACCTCATCGCCAACACGCGACCGTTGGAAGTTCGAACGAGTTCATTTCCCGCGGTGCGCTCGCTTTCTACTTCGATAACCGCAAGCCCTCTTTGTCGGCTGGTTGGTGCTTCAATTGAACTCTGTAAACTCAGAGCTGAGTAGATGGAAGGCGATTGTCGACGACGTGATTACGCGCTGTTAGCGCTCGCGTGACCAAATACACTGCGCGGCTCGAGCGATTGCGTCAGCCAGTTCTGCGCATTTCAAAGGTGCCTCTTCAGCAGTCTACGTTGTAGACCACCAGTGGTTCTCGTCAAGCGCGCTCGAACAAGGGACTGACATTCGCAAAATAAATCGACGCACTGGCTCGTCATTTTTTCAGTGTAACGACGAGAATTCGAGCACATGTGAGTTAGTTCAGCGCATGTATGTAAACTCGCGTGTCGAGCATGCTGCCGGCACAGAGAACTGTAAACTTTAGCGCAGCGTTGTAGTAAATGTTGTTTGCGCAGACGACGCATAAGACCATGCATCGCTGCATCGCCCGCGACATTACCACACGGTGATGCTCATCTGCAAGCCCACAAAGCAGGTTTAGCGAGAGACCAGTAAGAGTTAATAAATATTCTTTTTGATTGGGAGTGTACAAGCAAATTAAAATCAGGGACCACATTTTGTGCCAATCCTTCTCTGGATTTTATGTCCTACCTTTTTATAATTGGTGACTTTCACGTGTTATGTCATTGGCTAACCACTAACTATCACTGTTATTCGTCGGTTATGTTATCAGGGTTAAGGTTGGGAAACGGTAGAGAGGCAAAAGAATAGATAGGGAAAAAATTGTGGCAGAGTACAGTCCCAATAAATAGAAAAGAAATTGAGAAGGAGGAAAGAAAAATGAGAAAAATGAAGGGAAACAGTTTAATGAACGCTGGTACAGCAGTCATGAGTGACTCGTTTTATTCCCGTGAGGTGCCGGAAGTTTGGTACCAGTTATTCATTTCGAAAGCCAAGACGATTAGACACGGGAACGAGACAAGCGCGACAGAAGCGGCTGACTAAAAATCGACGCTTTATTTCAGAAAGCATTCGATGTTAATGAAGAGGTTATGCTGCAAAAAGCAAAACGCGAAAAATGAAAACACTCTCAAGCTAGCAGTGTGTAGATTGCAACCGCTGCTTGTCAGGGAAATTGGCTTCACTGGGTTCCCGTGGAGGCCGGGTTGAGGAAGACTTTGGTGATTCAGAAGAGGAAAGGAAGTTGTCGTAATTGGCAGCAGCATTCATTATATACATTTTTAAAACAATTGTGAAATCCTAAAGGATGAACAAAGGAGACGCCAGGCTTATTAGAAATCTGCTAATATAACTCCTGCAACTAGTGCTTATTGTAACATATGAAGACAAAAATAATAACAGATTATATTGGGCTGTTGGAAAATTTGAATACAAAAAGTGAACAAGAGTAATAAACCCGTAATTAACGCAAAAAAGAGCCGTTACAACTGTCGGTAATGTTTGCTATCACTATAGATGGGACGCTTAATCTCATCCCATGCTGGCCAAAAGAAGGCATCATTTCGCTAGAAGCACGGTGTACTATGCCTAGTCGTGTAGTTAAGCTTTTAATTAAATAACGGTCATGACGACTTAAGGGCAATTTCAAGTTCTATTGTCGAGAAACTTGACCTTTTTGATCCAAGGGATGAGGACACTAAAGCCCCACACAACATTAAAACCAGACCAAACACTGCATTTCCAGTCCTAGTAAGTTTTGCTGGGATAAGTGAGAGAGAAATGGATTGAAAAAAGAAATAGTCTAAGGAAACGAAAGGTTTTTCTCAATGAAAATCTGCCCGCACGTGTGAAGAAACTGTTCTCATGTTCAGAAATTCTGGATACCCGGATTTTTTCAACTGGAAATTGGTAATGAACGCAATTCTTTCGCACATCATACGGTTGCATTATATGAATAAATATATCCGCAATATATGTCGTTAAAAACAAGAATTTGTACCGCACCGGTAGGTTAGAAAAATCCTCTTAATAATTCGCAGCACTATTCCACAGTTACCTCACAATTAAAAGTGATGGGTCAGTACGTTGGAGCAATCGCCGGGAAAATAATCACAGGGCTGATCCCACCGGTAGCTTAGAACAACCTCAATTCAACTAAACTCGAAGAGAATGCAAGTGTAGCAGCGGTCGTCAGAAAGTCAGGTCTGTGAATGAGATTAGGAAGTTTGTGGGGATAAGGTGGCCGCAGCTTGCTCAGGACAGGGTCAGTTGGAGAGACATGGGAGAGGCTTTTGCCCTGCAGTGGACGTAGCCAGGCTGATGATGGCGCTAAGCGTTTCAATCATTCCAGAAACGATATCTTGCCACCTGTAGCACTCTGAAGTCAACAACACACAGAGCTGGCTTTTTTTTTTCAGATAAGCAAGCGGGTCTCTTGTTCCGTTCCGCGTTCATGCCAATCATGCGAGGAGATCAAAGAAAAGCGCGCCCAGCAGCGAATTTTGTCCACCGAAGCACGGTCGATCAGGTGAGATCAATATTTTTTCTCCTGACGCAACGCATTCGGGCGCTGCTTGACGTGAATAGCGGAATACTGTAGAACCTGGAGATATTTATACCAAAAGAACGTTGATCGATGTGGAATGGGGTGAGAGGGAAGACGTAGGATGGGGCATCAGGGAAGCTAGTTAGTTTAGTTTATAAGGGTTTAACGTCCCAAAGCAACTCAGGCTATGGGAGACGCCGTAGTGAAGGGCTCCGGAAATTTCGACCACCTGGGGTTCTTTAACGTGCACTGACATCGCACAGTACACGGGCCTCTAGAATTTCGCCTCCATGGAAATTCGACCGCCGCGGCCGGGATCGAACCCGCGTCTTTCGGGCCAGCAGCCGAGCGCCATAACCACTCAGCCACCGCGGCGGCATCGCGCAATCATGAACCGTTGTTTCGAATGGCTGCAAAATGGCGGACTCTGGTTTGATGACGCCAGCATTTATAGCTTCCACAAAGCTTCACGGTTTTAAGAAGGCAGGGTGTAGCTGTGACAGGCAATTGCACTTCAGCGATGGTCCAGGCCTAACCAAATCCTTGCGCAGTTTTTCTATCCGCCTCCAGTGTCTACACTGTCTTGCTCAGCTTTTTTCGACGCCAGGCTTCCCCGGTTTGCTTCGATGGGACGTTTGTTTTGGGCTGACGCTTCTTGTGCTCTTTCCGTGCAGTTGTGTCTCCTTCAGTGCTCACTGCGTCACCGGTTTTCTTCCGCAACCACGCTGTTTCTGATGATGTTGGTCAATCCAGGAAGGTCTCGGCCATACGGGCAGTACCCACCCCCCAGTGCGTAATACCTCATTCACCTAAAGGAAAGGTGGGAGGGGGGGAGGGGGGATGGGATCAGGACGAGAAGAAGCGTACGCGCCTGCGCTACAAGCTGCGGGGGTCGTCGAACTGGCGTGGGATGCATGCAAAGGCAAGAGAAATCGCGAAGCCAGCCGCAGCTGACAGCTATTCACGGTGTACGTCGTGAGCGCCATTTTGTCCCTGCTCTGTAGGACTCGACGCAGAACGCGTCTTTGTTCGACAACGCTGGTGTCGGACGCAGTTAGAGTATAAGGCGCTCTCGTTGTTGCTCTACGAATGCGGCGCGCATGCGCACATTGCGAGCTAGTCGGTGATCGCGGTGTTTCGGGTAGCGGTAGGTATACGAGGATTATGAATTTACGGAAAGTTTGGGTGGTTCAAAATCGCAGGACTGGCCACCATGGGTTTCACTCTTTTTGAAGCTCGGAAACATGAATTTTCCGCTGCGAGTAATGCATTAGTAGTAGACTTATTTAGGCTGCAGGTCGGGAAAACAAAACAAAAAAACCCTAATTCATAAAGAAGAAAATGTGATAGAATCCACGATGCCTGCTATGGTGTCTGCAATGAGTGTGTAATGTTCATTTTGCGATTTTTTTTCCGAAAACTCCGGTTGGAACCGGTTCCATTTTCCTTAGGTGGTATGCATTAGTCACTACCTTCTAAAATGTTCTGGTACCTTCCATTGGATTATCATATGGGATATACTAATTCGGTCCCTAATCCGCCTTAATCAACCGACTAATATACCTTAGTCAACTTTATGGGGTAAGCCTACTTCGAAAATTTTGGGGTTCATTTAGAATTTTAGGAGGTGGACTAACTTCTGAATTTTGGAGGTCCTCAGAATCTCAAATGTTTGACTGTGCCCTATCATTAGTCTACTGATGGTAACGTGGCGCTGGTGGCTCAGTGCTTATGGCTCTCGGCTGCTGACCTGAAAGACGCGGGTTCGATCCCTGCCGCGGCGGCTGCGTTTCGATGGAGGCGAAATGCTAGAGGCCCGTGTACTGTGCGATGTCGGTGCACGTTAAAGAATCCCAGGTGGTCGGAATTATCCGCAGCCCTTTACTACGGCGTCCTTCATAGCTTGAGCCGCTTTGGGATATTAAACCCTATTTGCATTCTCAGATCTGGCGCATCCTCATACCACTACTGACGCAGTGGTGCAGCGGATTTCTTCGACGGCTGTTTCAAACTCGGGACCCACTCCAACGTCGCACATCATGTTATAGCTCTTCGTCGTCGTTAGTAGAAAGCGTCAATTTTCCGAGCCGCATGAAATGACAGTCACAGAGTTAATATGCTAACTTTTATGCTTGGAGTCTCATATTAGAGATCACTGTTGTGCCTTTTGACAGCTGCAGTGGTAACATCGTGATCTGTATAGCGGCGGCAATATTCGCTCAAGCTCGTTTTGTAAGAATATTCGCGCAAGTAGCGAACAATGCGGCAGACATTCAATTCGTATTCGATTCCATTCTTTCATTATTCGATTCATATTCGAGTGTGGTTTTAGCTGTACTGTCCTGTTTGATACAGAAGCTAGGCTATTCGCATTCGATTTGGATCCTAAAAAGATTAGAAGCCCATTTGTGGCCCTTTTTTCTTAAGGTGGGGGTCAAAGACCCATTCCCCAAGCATTTCACCCTAAATAAGCCGAGCACCAGACCAGGGGAAAGCTTGTACCCATTGCATCACCGGTGGGTACCCGGCGGCACTGGGGATCGAACCCCGCACCTCCCGCATGCGAACAAGGGACCAGTACGGGTCTCGAAACGTCATGTGTTAAATATTTTTTCTTTGGCGAGTGTATGTTTCTTGTGCTTTCAATATGCTTCCCCCTCGCCAGACATGATTCTGTCGAACCCTTGATTAAAGGTGAACAAACTTCGGAAGAGCTTCCGCCTACGTCGCTAGACGGACTACCTTCAGAGAATGAGCTCTCTTTCTTCATGATTGAGGAGGAAGTAACGGCTTGAATATGACTACGGTGTTATGGCAAAACACATCTGCTTGACGAGGTAAGGAAAATAGAAGAAACAGTACGGCCTTTTATCTGGATACATACTGCCGAGTTGGCAGTTTGGCTGTTCGCAAACACAGCTTTTTTTAATGAATGCCAATTTTAAGAAAGGCTTCTAGAGCTTTTACTGTTTGTTCAGTCTGACGTGACAGGTCTCGTTTTGGTTCAATTGCTAGTATATAGCCAACTGAAAAATCAAAGATGGCTCACCACACTGCAAACCAAACTATATTATTCGGAGTACTGAGATCGGACCCGCAGACCGAATCAGAACGAGTGGCATTGCTCTTTTTTTTTTTACGCTGTACTGTGTGTTTGAGATACATACGCTCGTAAGGTATATGCGCTTCCTCAAAAAAAAAAATCTGTCTACTTTTAGGTTCTGCTTGCAGGCTTCCTTTAGGGGACAGTTAGAGCACGTATGTGTACAGGCAACACGTCCATCAAAGCCACAGCTTCATTGCGACAGCAGCGAGCTTTCTCCCTTTGTCCGGAATAAAAACCGACCAGCGCGCGAACAAACTGCCCTGTATAGAAGAACAATTCTTTCCAGTAAGCCCAGTAAGCGATCATGGTTAGGCCGTCGCTGCAATTTATCAAGAGCGCCTACAGAAACACGCCCTTCCTAATCCGTGGGCCACCCATCTACCTCGATGCGTGTCATGTTTGGGGAATATCGGCCACCCCGGCAAGGGAGGGTATAAAAGACATCGATGGATGTCCGGGTGGTTGGAGGAGGGGGGGGGGGGGGGGGCGGCTGCTTGAGCTCAAGAGCAGGGCATGACCTGAAGGAGGAACCATTTGTTTCCCTGGCCCTGCCTGACACGCGTTGCACCGAATGGCCCTGCCGTATACAGAGGTGGCGTCCAGACCGTTTGGATGCATGTATGCCGCGGAAGCCGATAGGATGACCGAATATTGCTCCCACGACTCAGTGGGAACGACAATGGCGCAAGAAAAAGCTCCCAATATGAGGCGGAAAGCACACTGCTCCGTTAGTGACCCTAACATTTCTGCAGTGGAATCTGTGGGCTTCCCGTGACTTCAGCTCATGCAGGCCTTGTACATCGCTTCCTTTACATGTTTGTTACCGGAAGTGTTTTGTGGCGTTGATTGTGTTGCTCTCGGAAATAGTTTGTGAACGGTGACAGCTTAGTGTACGGGGAGAAGTTGGAAGGAATGTGCGCGACTTCGCCTTGTCTTTGCTGTAAGTGGGCGATCGCGTGCTGTGAAGTTGTCGGAAAGTCTGCTGAGCTGCAGTCAGCGCTAAAACCGAGCTGGCGCCGTGCATTAGCAATTTAATACTGACTACAGTGCGAAGCGCCATTTTTCCTTTGTTCCGCACCTGCCACTTGTTGAACGAGAAGTCAAAGGAGTTACCTGCATTGTTTTAAGAAAGCCTTTGTCCTTCTCGCTCTGTCTCTATTTCGGGGAGTAATAATAAGTTCAAAGATATAAAATGTTAAAATAATAAAAATAATGCGGAAGTCATTTGTTTCACTCGGAAAGTTGTCTACGCACGTCCGCTACGATTCGTCCTTTTTCGGTACAAGCCGCGAAAAATTTTCTCCCAAGTTTCTCCCGCATAGAGTTTGAGCCACGAGTATAGTTCAGCCCATTTAAAGAGGAACACGGACGTGCAGCCGATTAATCACTCGGCGAAACAGGAACTCAGCGAGACGCGCTGTACCATTGTGCCATCCGTAGAATGACAGAGACGGACCGCAGTACCGACCCAGACTGGGGCGTCACAAAACATCGGGTGTTTACAACCGGCCCAAACAAATGCCTAGGAAAAAACTCCAACTTCGCGAACTGCTTCCTGCGACTCATTCGGAAGGGGCCTGCAACGCAATTCCTGTTGCACGGCACGGCGCGGCACGGCACGGTACGACACGGGAAGACAAGAACACATCTTTTCCCGTGCCCCGTATTGCACAAACAAGCACAGGAAAAAAATAAAACAAATTGCATTTTAAAAAGAGAAACAAAGCTTGGGTACGGTTTGTTTTCCGTACCTTCCGGGATTCTTCCTGGCATGCCGCTTCGCGGCGCAACCGTAATCGCTCAGCGGGACGTACTATTGTTCGGGGTCTAGTCCCAGGAGAGTCCGCATTTTCCAGCACGCATTCGGTGGCGAGCTCGTACCGTCGCAGGCAGCCACCAAGTATCGAGTGGACGGAAACAACGAATGATGACCCAGCACGACAACGGAGTGCCGCCGCGTTTCCCTGCCCCCACTGCACCACGTGTCGTGACGAGTAAAACGTCTCTGAAAGCACGGCGCCTCAGGGGTGGCGGACACGCGAACCCTTTCTGTCGCATTATGACAGGGCAGTTCTCAGGGTCCAGTGAAGAAGGGAGTGCGGACACTCGGCAGTGCAAACTACCGTACACCAAGTCCTTGTGCGTGCACAAAAAGACGTTGCGACCGGAAAGAACGAGGTGTTGCGACACAGGAGCGAGA
>JARKHS020015439.1:35000-105510 GCA_030143305.2 Amblyomma americanum | reverse complement strand
GCTTGGGCCGAACAGTCATTACTAAATGTGGCAACGTTGAGAAGGATACACTAGGGCAACCAACATTTCTGGATGCCAGGTTAGTCACACAACAGAGAGGGCACAGCAGCTAGGCGAGAGTGCTACACAACCGCAACTTTTCATAGTTGGAAGGGTCACGTGACGCTTGTTACAGCTTAGAGTAGTATAGCACGATCTGAATGAAAACGATGGGTTATTGTGTTAAGTGTTGCGCACAATATTTTGTGTAAAAAAAAAAAGTTAGGAATGATCAATGCACGGATGCGGAGGAAATGTAATAGCATTCTTGTTGTTTCACTCGCTAATCTATTCCAATTCTGAGCACATCGTCTCTCACACCACAGTTTATTCTAATTTTGATTCCATTCCAATTCTGATTCTGTTCTAATTCCGGCTCTCTTCTTATTCCATTCCTATTAGTAATCGCTTCTAGCAATGTGGAGAAGCGATTGCGTAGTATAAATATCCCCCGCAATGCTCATATTTGCACCGATAGTTCTTTTGGTGCCTGTCTATATTGCACACAGACCTGTTGCTGTCTGCTAAATTCGTCTCTTCTTCCAGCGGTTCCTTTCTGCGCTCCCCACTTTCTCCTCTCCTGTTGTTCGTTATATTCCGGCCACGGTAACTACGCAACACGTGCCACATTGATAGATCGCGGCGGGTCCCCATACCACTACCGACGCAGTGGTGCAGCGGTTAAGCGATGCGACCCTGCATTTCTGCATTTCGGGCGTTTCCGCATTTCATCTGCATCAAAGTGCGGCCACCGCAACCGGATTTCCAACCCGCGGCCTTGGGTTTATCAGCTGAACGCCATAGTCACTGAGCAACTGCCGCAGACGTTCTTACTCACAGACACTATAATGGGCAAACACCTTCAGGGCGTGCGAACAAGGAGCTAGAACGCATGACTGTCATAACTACCGGTGACTTGCGACACCTACGTGTATAGCTTCAAGGGTGGCACACTGTCTCAGTTTTGCCTCATTCTGAAACAATGTGCGACCGGTAGAGGTCGCACCTATGTAGCTAAGTCCCGCCAACACCTTCATACGGCATATAGTTATTATTCGTTTTATATTCAGCACGGCTAGGCTTATCCGCTGTTCTTGCCTTCTGTGGACGCCATCGCTCTCAGGATATGACCCTGATCTTTCACCTCATGCACTCTTTGTAGACTACAGGTGCTTTGCGTGCTGAATATGTAACTCTTCGCATTTACATACCGTTTGTTCTCTTTTGGAGTATGCACAATTGACCGATTGCTCTACCCTTAGCGCCCTCTCGAGGCTCACTTGAAAGCACGAATCCTTTTGTTAGGCGAAGGCGCAATTACTCCGGGGAACTGTGTCAAGCGATCGCCTACGTTCATTGGGAGTGTGTGTGCACGGTCTCAATGGTACGTGCACGGTTTACGGGAATGCTGAGAGCTAAGTTGCTCTCTTATCGCATAATGAGGGCTATTGGAAGTCAGTTCCGGCAACGACGCATTGATTTCTAATGGTACTGCAGCCGCACCCTGAATCGGCAACGACTCCTCACAATAGGAGTTTTTGTCTCGCAAGTGAACAGCTGAAAATACAAAGGGATGAAGCGGGCAAACACTACAGAGTCACTTTGTTCACGAACAATAATAATCCCTCCCCATTGTCACAGAGATTGGGCTTCGACAGCTTCTCGTGAGTTCGGTATTCTTCCTTAGAAATAGCAATTTTTTTTTTTGCTTTCAGTCTCTCATCAGTTTCAGATTGACAGAGAGCCGCTTATTTTTTTTTCCCTTGCATTTTTGTACTCCGTATTTTTTGCTCCCGCCTTCATTTGCAGACTACATTTAAAACAGAGAGAGAGAGAGAGAAAGCCTTAACGACGCGCCTCCCGGCAATTAATGCTACAGTTTTTGCGAACAACTTGAATCAAAGAGACCATTGAGCGAAAAATAAGCGTGACGTTATTCAAAAACTCCTTTGAATGAATTAATCTCGGCTCTTCCAACCCCAACTCATAATGCTCTGGTTGTTCCAGCGTTCGTAACGTCAAATAAAGGACACAACGTCGACTTAACGAGATTACGCCTTTAGTTTACCGTTCACTGCTGCTGCTGCTGCTGCTGCCGTCAATAAAGGTACTAAACAAAGGCAAGGCTGTCGAAATACGGCGACTGGCCGTTCCACGCAGTTTCCCGATAAAGTCATTAGCGAAAGCGCTCTTAATAGGATCGAATTTATGTCAGGTGAACCGGCACTGGCTGTAGTCATTCTCCTCCCCCACCTCGCTCCGCCCCTCCTGTCGAATTTAATAACTTTGTGCTTCCGTTAATGAGCCCAAAACTGCCTTTCAAGAAGAGAGGCGTTTGATCACAAGGGCCTATGGAAGCAGAGCTTTCTTTTTCAATGCCCTTACGGTAGCAAAAAACAAGAGTGAGACGTCAGGAATATACAAGTGGCACACGAAGCATAAAATCGGGGGCAACGTTTAATTTGTGGCGAAGTTACCCAGGGTACTTGAACAGCACAGCGTGTTTAATATGCAGATGAAACACGCTTTCAAACGGCCGCTTGCCTCGCAACTGTGCTGTGGTATATACGTTATGCGCCTACTCCCGCGAGTTATAAAGTGATTTAGCCGATAACCAGTGCAAACACGAAGCTTTGCTCGTGTGGTTACACGTGCGTAAGGGATCAGGGGACGAGCGTATCTCCAGACGCGGTGACAATTGAACAGTGATTGTGAATGTAGGTTGGACTGTGATGTGAACTGTGGACTGTGATGTGAACTGTGTGGATTGATTGTGTGCATAGATGGTGACTGCGGGAGAGAATGTGCGCTATTATAAGAGACTGTGCGCTTAGTGGGGCTAGATGCGGCATTGTTAATATCGAAGGGACGCTGCGGTGGAGCAATTGTCGGCAGAGAAAGCAAGGCTAACCCCACCTGTAGCATTCAACACTCCAACTCAACTCAACTCAATGTAGGTTGGAATGTTGGTTTTTACCGCAGTTCAAACACGAAGCTTTGCTCGTGTGGTTACACGTGCGTAAGTGATCAGCGGACGAGCGCGTCTCCACACGCGGTGACAATTGAACAGTGATTGTGAATGTAGGTGCGAATGTTGGTTTTTACCGCAGTGGTGGCCTAGTGGTTAGGGCACCCGCCTCGCATTCGGGAGGTGTGGGGTTCAATCCCCAGAGCCACCGGGTGTCCTTCAGTTATCTAATGGGTACAAGATTTCCCCCGGCCTGGTGCTCGGCTTTTCTGGGATGAACTGCTAGGGAAAAGGGTTTTGGACCAAACCACTGCGTTGACAGGCCAGCGATTCAATCCGTTTTCAAGCACCCCTAAATCCGCCTCATGCGGTAAAAGCCCACTTGGGACCCAGTTCGGTCGAAAACCCTTTTCCCAAGCAGTTAACCTCAACAAAGCCGAAAAGCCGAACACCAGACCGAGGAAAATCTTGTACCCATTAGAAAACCGGTGGGTACCCGGCGGCACTGCGGATCGAACCTACCAGCTCCCGAATGCGAGGCGGTTGCTCTACCAGAAGGCCACGCTTCGGTCACGGCAAAATACATGCGCTTTCGAGAAGCTTATAAATTAACCTTCCTCTGCGCGTAACTCATCGCAATAGCCAAAATTTGTTGGGCCACAGCGGCGAGAGTAAATGCGTTTTCGAAATTCTAAAAACTGATATAGATATTAGTTACGGTGGTCTAACGATAGCTGAAAAGTTAACTATTCAATATTAGTTTATCAGCATGCTAGTTAGCACTGCTTAGCTGTATTCTGGTGATTAGTTCGCTGACAATGCTATGCCCAAAAAGCGCTCTTCTGAATAAAAAGCCTAATTTTTAAAGTTTTGTAATGTCTTAGGTGAAACACCCGGTATGTGGGACGCACAAGGCAGCAGATGACACTGAGTTGAACGAAATGTGCATTTTCAGCAAACACATTTCGGCCGCTTACCCGCGCAGGATGATTCACGCACAGATGGATAAAACTCCGGGGGGGGGGGGGGGGGTGTTGCGTAAACGGATATAGGCTGAGCAACGAATTCCAATCAAGTTCGAATCATATCGCTTGCGCGCTTCTCAGTTAAGAAGGCCCACTGGCGTGGAATAATAAGCAGGGTGGGTTGCAATCAGCAGTGCATGACACTGTTCAGGAATTCGTAACGAGAAAACATTTCCTTGAGACAGGAAGCAATAGTGCTTACAAAGACGAACACAACGGTAGAACGGCGCATGACAAGAGCTAACTTCATCTAACTTTATTCGCTGAGAAGTCAGAAAATACAAGGAAAGCTAAGGCATGCGCAGAAATAAAGTTAGGCGTGCAAAGTCACGCGAATAAAGTTAGATGAAATTGGTCAAATGTTTAAGGGAATCCCCCAAGGTTGAGTATATGGCTGCGCTCGGGTGGATGTCAATGAGTAATTACTCCCTCATTAGATGAAGTTAGAGCTTATACCACGCCGTTCATTCGTCGTGTTCGTCTTTGTGGGGGCTATTGTTTTCTGTCTCGAATACTTTGGCACATCTAGGCCAAATTGAAGTTCTTCTAAAGGGAGTGATTGCTCACTGGCATCCACCCAAGCGCAGCCACGCCACACAAGAAAGCTATGCAAGCTATTCCTATACAAGAATTTGTTCATCGCACGCATATATGTGTATCTGCCGCTGAAAGGCGCTGGAATCAGCTCTCACGTCATTCACTTACGTGTGCATTTATTTATTTATTTATTTATTTATTTATTTATTACATACTGCAGACCCTTGGGTCCAAGCAGAGAGGCATTAGTATATATACAGATAATAATGAGAGATCATGATAATAATAATAATGAGAGAGCGAGAGGTCATGCACCGGTTATTAGGTGCGGTTCACGTGCCGCGATTTTCACCGCCCCGCTGCGGCTCGAGAGAGCATCGTTTTAGTTTCGGACAATTTGCGATCGGTTTGTATCCAATTAAAGTTCAATCGAAGCGTTGTTGTAATCAGTCTGCGACTGACCCGTGGCCAGATTAGTGACGTGGTGTCGCGTGCGTTTAAGTGGCATTCGGAAGCGGAAAATGTGCGCTGTGCGCAGCAACCTTATGTGTGTCGCACTCCAACCGAATTCACGGGGCATGCGTTGCTTGCGTAAGCACGCGCCGCAAATCGCGAAGCGACTTGACGACTGCGCCGAATTTTTGCGCTCTAGTCGCACCAGTGCGAAACGGCTTTCCTCCCTGTAAGGGAGAGTGACGCCTTCGTTTTTTTTTCTCCCTCTCTCTTTCTTTGAACGATTGAAATCGAAACGCATGGCTGGAGGAGAGACAGCTTCGAGACTTGAGCGGGCATCCCAGTGACGGCGAGCTCTGGGAGAGAAAGCAACCGAAAAGCAGTTTCCGAAAGACCGCACGGCGGAGAAAAACTTTCCTGCGGCAGATGCGCGAAGTTTCGCACATTGATCTACAAGCGCGCGGGCTCTCCCGGGATCTTAGAACCTGCTATGGAACGCCGGCCGCGCGCGTTTGGCGCGGTCTTGATTCGGCTCCGGTTGGAGGGGTGGAAGAGAGCGGGCTGCATGTGGAGGTTGATGGGTGGAAGAGGGAGGCTGCATGTGGAGGGGGAGGTGTGGAGGATAGAGGCTGCATGTGGAGGTGGAGGGGGGATGCCGTGCGCGCGTCGTTCAGTCGGGCGTCGTCCGCATGGCAGGAGGAGGAAGATGGGAGCCGGCTCGCTTCTAGCACGGTTGAAAGAGACGCAGTGCTGAATGGAGCTGGCTAACGCGCTCCGCGACCCCCGTATAAAGGCACGGCGGCAGATGAGATTGGAAGGTGGAGGGGAAAAAACTGCGGCGGCTCGGGAACATCGTGCGGCGTAGGGGAATTGTTCGGGCGCTGTGATACGGCTTGTGCTGTTTGTGGTTGCATTGCCGTCTGGCTGGAGAGTGTTGTGAATGGACCTAAGGTTGCAAATGGTTTTAAACATGAGGGCACACTTTTCGATGCAACCGTTCTCTGCAGCCATTCGAGCTATTGCGTGCGGTTTCTGTTTTTTTAATTGTGTATCATTTTTGATCAGTCGTGCTAACAGACGCTCTTGTGAAGAGCACCACAACAAACCTCGCTTAAATGCACCAGTCAGTCAGTCAGTCAGTCAGTCAGTCAGTCAGTCAGTCAGTCAGTCAGTCGGTCAGTCAGTCGGTCAGTCAGTCAGTCAGTCAGTCAGTCACTCCATCAGTCAGTCAGTCAGTCAATCAGTCGTTCAGTCAGTCAGTCGTTCAGTCAGTCAGTCAGTCAGTTAGTCAGTCAATCAGTCAGTCGTTCAGTCATTCAGTCAGTCAGTCAGTCGGTCGGTCGGTCGGTCGGTCGGTCAATCAATCAATCAATCAATCAATCAATCAATCAATAAATCAATCAATCAATCAATCAATCAATCAATCAATCAATCAATCAATCAATCAATCAATCAATCAATCAATCAATTAATCAATCAATCAACCAACCAACCAATCAATCAATTCAATCAATCAATCAATCAATATGTTATGGTTTCTGCGTACAGTAAATGATTCCGACTAACAGCTTCAGCGGTTGACGGTATCCTTGGCCTGAACTGTAGCATCAGCACGTTCAATTTTATCCTTCCATGGATTACTTCCGGCCGTCAGCCGTAACAGATTTTTAGGATTCCCTAGTTGTTTGTTTCGCGACTTATTTGTATTTTTAGCAGCCGCGTTGTGTGGGCCCTCTCCTCGATCTGCTGCACATTGTTTTAGATTACTCGAGCCGCATGCACTGTTAAGCGTGCGGTTTCTCTGGAACAGACTGCCAACGTAAAGCCGAGAAGTAAGTAAGTGCATTGCATAATCTCTTCGTCATAACGGAGCGATTCGGTGATCACCTGAGCTACGCTGGCGCCGCTAAGGATCCTTTAAGACGGGACACGTGGACCACCGCTGGCGCCCGGACCTCATGGTAATATTCCGTAATGACGCTCCCACGTGCTACCTAAACGCGGAACACGACACCGCGAATGGCTCGTCGCCACTTTGCATATGGAACACGAAGTACCGTCGGGATGGGGCACTTGTATGGGAATAAGACCATGCGCGTTTTGCTGCCCAAAATAACCGGAAGTCACGTCGATGTCTGAGGATAAATAATGATCTCCACCTAAAGAACGCTGTGAACCTCATTCGGTCTAGATTTGCTTTGGCGAAACTGCAAAGGAAGAGGGCTTTTAAAGTTGACAGTCAGGAGATGAAAATATTTTTATCCTCTACAAGCATTGTCCGCTCTCTCATTTGCGTTTTTTATGCAAGCTAGGCGACGTGCGCATTTGACGTATGGTCATAGGTGACCTCAATTTTAACACAATACTTACTCGCTCGTCGTATGTTTGTGAAGGGCTGGCTTGAAAAAACGGGAACAGGACGGACGGGAGAAACACAAACAGTCTGGACGAATTCCTACTTTCAGCTGTTTATTTTCGGAAAGAATATGAAACGTGTGCGCAATTCTTCGTCACATCAAGTAGAGAGAATGATCAGCAGTTTTATCCTTCCCTGCACTTGATGTGAAGTTGAACTGTGTATATATTCTATGTTCTTTTTAAAAACAAGCATTTAAATGTAGCCCTTCGTTCAGATTGTGTTTCCCACCCTTCCTGTTTCGTTTTTCAATCTCGCGCTTTGCGAACATGTGGCATACCAGAGGGTTCTTGTTCTAACTCTTTTTACTCGCTCGATTCAGTTGAATCCGTACCTACTGGCTTCCTCATTAATGTCGCGCGAGCCATTCAATTATTTTTGGAAGCGAGAAGCATTTCTTCGCCCTTAAAATTTGCCTCCCCTTAATAGGCCCTTAGCGTCTGCTTGATCCCACCTTCGGTGTAGGTGTCTCTCGGGCCTGTTTCATCATGCAAAAATTATAATATATATATATATATATATATATATATATATATATATATATATATATATATATATATATATATATATATATATATATATATATATATATATATATATATATATATATATATATATATATATATATATATATATCACTATTTTAACAAGGTAAAGATGGACAAACTGGCTCAGAATTGGGGGCTCTTTCTTACGACGCAGCGCACCTATTATACGTCGAGTTTATGTAAAAAGTGTCACATTATTCGAAAGCTTCTAGGAACAGAACGTATTCTGTTCCCAAAACTACTCAGGTGTCGTCTTAACTCAGCTTTTTATAACCACTTAAGGAGGCGTTCATTTCAAGGGGAAGAAAAGTTTAGCTCTCTCGTATTCTACTTCGGGGAACATGCATTCCACTTTTAACCACGTCCACACCACGATCCACCTTTTAGAAAAGATCTAACTTAATCTTGTTTCTCGGTCACATAAACGAGGACATTCGAGGGAAGAAATTATTTCAGCTGTTTTTTTTTGGTGGGGGGGGGGGGGGTTCTTAAATGAAGGACGTTCTTTCGACTTTTAACTGATACGCAGAGGCTTAAATGATGATGCGTGGGATGTTAACGGGCTGCATTTTCATCTTTAAGCCCTCCTGCTTACATCACCCTTTTGATCGCCATGTAAAGTGACATCCCGTGATAGGTTGTTTGTCTCTTACGCTTTATATGAGCTTGATCCTTTAATAAAATTAGTCCCCATGTTTCGTGAAGTGGTGACGCTATCCGGAGGTTTCCGAGTTTAGAAGCTGCTCATAATGCACAGAGAATGCAATATTAGCAGAGCCAATGAAGGCCACCTCAGTATGCACAGCCGTCAGAGAGGACGTGCGTCTGGCTTCGAACAGTGTGAATGTGCCGCCATAAATAGAGAATAGCTGTTGAAGGAAGTTGTCGCGGCGGCGAGAGTCACTTCTGCGCGTATCAGCTATGTGAGCGCCACCTCGGTGTCAGTATCAGAAAAAAAAACGCGCATTTTTTAAAGCATGCCTAACCAAGATATGCACGCTTTATATCACTGTGCTTTGCTTTATCAGTTTTTGTTTTTCTTTTTCCTCCCGTCACTGGCTCTTCGTGTTTGTGCGTATACATAGAGGGTGTTTCACCGAAGACTTTACACAATTTTTAAAGTAGGTTTTTTTAGTCAGGGGAGCTCTTTTTGTCGGCGCAGCATTGTCACCAGTGTAGTACATCATAATACAACTAAGACGTGCTAACTAACAGGCTGGTTGACTAATATAGAGCAGTTATCTTTTAATTATTACTGTTCGTCTTCTGATTTATCGAGAGGCGTGTAGCCTACCCTAAGTAGTATCCATATCAGTTTTTAGAATTTTGAGAACTCGTTCTTCTCAAGTATCAGTGGAGCAACAAATTTTGGCCATTTCGACGAGTTACGTGAATTGTAGAGGTTTTTTTGCCTCTAAGCTTCTCGAAAGCGCATGTATTTTGGCGCGATGTAGCCAAAATTTGTTGTTCTACAGCGCCAAGGGTAACCGCGTTTTCGAAATTCTAAAAGCAGATATGGATATTACTTATGGTAGGCTACATGCCTCGCAATAATTAAGGAGTTTGACAGCAATAGTTAAAAAGGTGAGTATTCAATTTTAATTAACTAGCCTGCTAGTTAGCACATCTTAGCTGTATTCTGATGTACTACATCGCTGCCAATGCTATGCGGAAAAAAGCGCTCTTCTAACAAAAATTGTGTACAGTCTTAGATGAAACACCCTGAATACATTGTGTTTAACGGAAGACTTCCCTGCAATTTTTAAAGATAGGCTTTTTGTGTTAAAAGAGCGCTTTTTTCGGCACAGAATGGTCAGTGGTGTAGTATATCAGAGTGCAACCAAGACATGCTAATAGCAGGATGGTTAAATAATACTGAGTAGTTAACTTTTTAACTATTGCCGTCAGGCTCCTCTTTTTTTTTGAGAGGCATGTAGTCCGCCACTGTAAGTAATATCCACACCAGCTTTTAGAATTTCGAAGAACGCGGTTACCCTGGGCGCTGTGACCTGAAAATTTGGCTTCATCGCGCCAAAATACATGCGCTTTCGAGAAGCTTACAGGCAAAGCAACCTCTCTAGTGCATGTAACTCGTCGGAATGGCCAAAATTTGTTCTGCCACAGCGCCGATGGTAAGCGCGTTTTTGTAATTATCAAAAATGATATATATATATATATATATATATATATATATATATATATATATATATATATATATATATATATATATATATATATATATAATATATATATATATATATATATATATATATATATATATATATATATATATATATACACACACGGTGGGCTACACGCCTCTCAATAATTAAAGAGACTGACGGTAATAGTTAAAACGTCAACTATTCAATATTGGTTAGCCAGCCTGCTAGTTAGCATGTCTTAGCTGTAGTCTGACGTACTACACCTCTGACAATGCTATGCCTGAAAAAGCGCTCTTGTAACTCAAAAAGCCTATGTTTATAAATTGCAGAAAGTCTTAGTGAAACACTGTATGCACTTCCTGTAATGAGGAACAAATAAAGAGTTGGGAGTTAGTAATGCATGTGCGTATTTGTTTTATATGCCCGACCTGCTGTCGCATTGTTATGAAGGCATTTAATGAAACTTCTTCGGGTGCTTGCGTGGTTGATGGTTATACAGTATTATCCCCAATCACGCAGTTTTTTTTTTATCGCGAACGCGATGGTTTTTCGCAAGTGATGGGCTCCCTCGTTAAGCTTGCGAGGATGTGTGTCAGTGCTTGGGCAGTCTTTTTGCTGTTGGTCTTATTTCATATCTCAAAGCAAGCACTTTCAGTGCTCGTCGAACTAATGAGCACTCAACGCGATGACCATCGAGCCACTTTCAACGACATTCGAGGCTCATGCCACTTGGCTCAATGAGCCTTCGTGAACCGCAACTGAGGTTCTCGAGCGACATTGGAAACTGCTCAGAGCCAACAAATACTTGTCAGAAGAATAAAGCGCGCTAACCGGAGGAAGTATAAGTACGTGTAGCAAATTTCTCTTGATGAAAGTGGCATTAAACTTTGATGCCTTTGTGTTTTTATGTTTCGTGTACTTTTTATGTACTGTATAACTGTATCGACCGCAGTCGCATCAGCCAGCCCCGATATGTTGCCTGTAAGAAACCAATATTCAGATTAATCATTTATCTGACGCACTTGTTTGTATTCTTGCGTTTTACTTTAAAAAAGAAACATCATTACGAAAACCGCTTTTTCAAGTCGTTTCATTTATTGTCGAATACGCATTTGTAAACTGCGATTTAATGGTTTAGTGCAGGCAATGTGGTACACAGAGTGGACGAAGTATTTAGTGCGTACAGCCTGTCGCAAAAGTTCCCAGGCCATGATGCACTGAAGATGACAACTACGCGTCAGTTAAAAAATAAGGATGCTTTTTTTGGCCGGCAGAACATTAGGGTGATAACATCTTAAAATCTAGAATTAATAAGCGGTAACGTTCAATGCATCAACCACAACTCGTGCCCACCTCGGTCATACTGGCGCTTTGGTCTACAAACTTTTGCACCCACAATGATTTAGCCGTTCCATTTGTCATGAACGTTTGTAATGAACGTTGTCATGAACGGAACGGTTTGGTAACCGATTTCAACGAACGCATCGAATGGGCTTACGTGACGGAAGCATAAAATCTGTCGTCCGAAATTGAACCTACTTCTGCGGAGTAGACGGCGTGGGTCGATGACGTCACAAAGTTCAGCGCACACTAGGAAGCCGACATGACACGAGAAGAAAACATGCTCGCGTGCGCCGTGGAAGCATAGCGAACGATGGAGAGAGGTCTACCCATGGAAAAACATGCAACCAGAAATCCACAAAGGCAGACGGGAGGCTAGGGTCACTCACCTACGCCTGCGTCTAGAGTCAAATCGCAAAGCAGTCTATGTAGACGTGGCGGCGTACACTGAACCGAGCATCTTTGTTGCAGTCGCCCTTGACCACAATTTTCAACTACTGACGAGTGTTTCACTCCGGGCTGAGGATCCTGCCGCGGCGGAAGCCTCCGCCATCACCCTTGCCATAAGGCATTGTGATCTGGCGGACAAATCAGCTCACATAATAACTGATTCGAAGCGAGCCTGTCAATATTACGTTACAGGGAGAGTCCCAAAAATGACAGCGGCTCTACTCATACCACCGGGCCTCTCACCTACACTTCAACGCCCCCATAACATTACTTGGACCCCGGGCCATTCAGGTCTTGAAGGCAACAAGGCGGCAAACGATCTAGCTCGTGAGCTAACAAACCGAGCGGATTCTTGCCCGTACCTCACCCCTCTACCATCAAACTATGGGGAACGGCTGGAGATGCTTAGAATTGATCGTAGAATATATCCCCCTCCCCATATTAAACTCACCACAGAAGAAGCCACATTTTAGAGGCGAATACAAACGAATACCTTCCCTAACTTGTACTTGTACAGCTTCATTCACCCTTCCAAATACCGCCCCTTCTGTCCATGGTGCGGCGAAAAGCCTACGCTGTTTCACATTTCCTGGAATTGTCCCCAAAAACCACCTCATCTAAAAACATTACAGACATCATACGAGCAGTGGGAGGCAGCCCTGACCAGCAATGGTCTGGAGGACCAGTGTCGCATCATCAGACTGGTCCAGGCATCCGCCCAAGCCACCGGAGTCCTGAACTGAGGAGTCCGCCTACCTGACTCGTAGAACACTTCAATGAAATAATAAATGTTTTATCTCTATCTCTCTCTCTCTACCCATCACCCTTCGAGAGCGCGTAACCTTCAGCGTATTGAGCGATGACCTCTGTTGAGGCAATGACCCCGAGGGGGAGGGGGAGGGTGCGTTTGTACTGTCGTCGTTATATATGCGCGCACTCTGCACGCCTTGACGCGAAGTGACTAAAAGACGTGGCGGGGCCTATAAATTAAGGACACTTAGCGCCGATAGGAAGCTCATGCCGTAAGTTTAGCATCGAAAAGGCGATCCCGCACTATTCCCGGGTCAGCACCACTCGCCCAGCCACGGGCCTGCGAGAGAGCGCATACCACACTTAAGGACGGCCTCATCGTGTTCCTAAGGTCATCGGACTATTGCAGCACCGGGTCAACGATTATATATTTTTTGTTTTCCTATCTCCTGCATTAGCGCACTATTGTTGCAGGGTCTTTCTCTGCAGTGTAGCCTCTGCTAAGTGCCGCTTTGAATGCGTTGTATTGTTCTGGAGAACGCCGTGCATATGTTCTTATGAGTAATGCGTAATTCCTCCGCACCGACTCGTCGCTGTATAAGGCTTGTTCTGTTTGAGAACCTTCGAGTCCTGCCCATTCTCTGGCTTGCGACCGGCGAAAGCTGGGCACCAAACAACCACTCTCCTCTGTCTCTTTGTAGCAAGATTCCGGCTGAGCTTGTTCCGCTAAGTCGAGGGCGTCTCCTGAGACGTCGGAACAGCTGCCCCGACATGTTCTAAGGGTGTCTTGGAGAGCACACTAAACGTGTGAATGTGACAGACGATAACATTGTTCTGCATTACCAAAAACTCATCATTGTTCACATGGTGTAGCTGATGAAGCCATGTTCAACAGCTCCGCTCAATCATATATTTTTGCGGCTTGTCTTCATTTTTCACACGTGTTGAGCCAGCTCTATGGCGATGCCAGGCATTGCATTTTTTATTTTATTAGAAAAGAGCGGGGGGGGGGGGGGGGGGGCGGAGGGTGATACCTAAGCGCGCAGATAAGGGTGAACCCAAGGGCTGTAAACAGCCTCTGAGATCTTTCGGTACTTCAGGAACTGGAACTGAATTAAAGGATCACCGTGGCAGAATTTCAGAGCGGAATAACATCGCTGGAATTCTGCGCTCACCCAATGACACAGGCATTTAAGGATTAGAATTCTCCGCGATATTACTCAAGATACTGAACCATGACACACGAAGAAGCAAGAGGCAATGTTCGGCATTTTTAATGCGGAATAGTGTGTGTCATTTCAGATAACTTTCGGCGAAGTATATGCAAAGGTATGCGTTCCTGAAAGCAAAATGAATCAATATTCCAGTCATTTTCGTGCTGGGGTACAATACATTTGCAAATGCTTGCTTGCATTGCGTACGAATGTTATGTCGCACCGTTATCTGAACTACATCCGCAGCTCACGTACCTTCAGAGCTTTTTAAGAGTTTGATGGGTCAGTCAGCACCGCTACTTCTTGGAGTACTGTTCAACAACTTCGATTATTAATGGGTTGCATTTCGAAGAGAAACAACATTATCCCCACTTGCGGCAGACGATTTTCAAAAAGGCTTCAGGATCAAATCAAATTCATTCAAATTCTCAAATCAAATCAAATTTATTCAACACCATTGATGCTGGAGGGCACAGTCAAAAAGCCAGTTCTAGTGGCTCGACAGGGGCTATGCCCCCTGTACAAGGCAGCGGTAGCACGCACACTGCGACATCTTGCTGTTTGTCACGAAGTGAAAAAGAAATATAATATAGAAGTACGCACTTCACAAGAATAATAAATGTACAAAAAAATGCAAGTGCAGTGCAGGTTAACATACCGTTCTGCACATCTGTAGACATGCCCTCCAAAAAAAATCGCGAACATGCATACAAAACAATCCACAATATATTTTACAAAGCGACGTAGCGAAACACGAACATTTATGAGGCTAAAGTTAAGCTATGCATTGCACTGTGTGCTACGTAAAGTCAATGTGACGATGAATGTTTAATGTTCCGTTTTAACACGTTGGGAATTTGATCGCGAAATATTTTCTAAAAGCAGAGTGACCGTTAAACGATGTCGATTTTCAAATGAAGCACAATGTTTTCATTGACCTGCAGTCTTCGTTCACTCATTTTTGCGCTCTTCCTCACTGTCTGCAAATAACAACAAGCAGACGTTTGGTCGAACCGTGCAGCCGACCTATTGAAGCCAAGTAATAAAGGGTATTTTTTTTTACTTCATAACGACTGTTTCTGGCTCGCCGCCAAAAAAAGGGGGCACATGCCGATTCCCAAGAGGACGCCTTCCATACCCTGTCTCATTTTTTATTTTATTCATTAGTTTTGCTAGCCAATAATATTTCTCTGCAACATCCGACAGGTTAAACCGACTTGTACGAACGTGACGCCTCGGAAACATCCTAGTTTAGCGGCCCTCAAAGTAGCAGCAGCTAGCGAATTCGAGACGGCCCGTTATAATAACTTTTTCTGCCTTGACCATTTCTTTATCACGCCCAAAGTCTATTTTTTTTAATAACTAGCTTTGGACGCAAGACGGAATGGCCAGGAGCATATAACCCAAACGTCTCAGCCACAGCTTGAGTATAACAGCGCCTAACCACCTTTTTTTTTCATTTTGTTCCAGTGTAACTCTCCCTTATCGCTCTCTGGGGGCAACGGACGCTACGTTAAGTGCTTATACATCCGACGAGAGAAACCACAGAGTTTCTTTATCGCCGACAGCACTTTACCCGCTGCACCGGTCACGTCTCGCCAGCTTCGTTTCTTAGACGGCGGGTTACCCCGAGAGAATAGGGGATAGCCACGAACTCCACGCTTTTTGAACTTGCGCGGAACGAGAAGCGGGACCTGGCGCCATCTTGTGGCGTATACCGGCGAGTTGTATGAACTGCGCGGGCGTATTTTCTGCCGCCGCCGTTTCAACGTTGAGCGTGTTGGCCGTCCAGGGAACGCCAAAGAAGACATGGCGAGCACCGGACTATAAGTCTATTATTTTAGTTTTTTTTGCCACCCCCATACGCCCACAGTGAAGAAAGCGCGCGCGCGCGAGGGTAATGGAAGTGCAAAAAAGATCTGCTGCTGCTGCTCGGTTCAGGACCATTGCTTCCGCGGTCCATCCTTTCGAGGCAATGAAATGGGGCTGCGGAAAAAGAAAAAAAGAAAGAAAAAACAAAAACAAGTGGAGAGCTTGAGGGAGGAACAGAGAGAGAGAGAAAAAAAAAACAAAGCTTTAAAGAAACGGTGATATCGCTGTACTTACAAACTCCGGGTACTTACAAACTCTGGGTGCCGAAAGACGGTGCCTACCTTAGTGACAAAAGTGCAAATTGAAATAAAATGAGAGGCGAGAGACGCCGTAAAGAATAGTCCAAAATACTATCCCTTTCAGAGTGTATATCTTCCACCCATGTTGTTCTTTCTTATTGTGTGTATGCTTATACCACTTTTATTTTTTCTTGAGTGGACATCGGAGATGTACGACAAGTGTTTTCTCCCAACACCCACATCATTTGCGCGCGGAAGGTCGAAAGGCACAAAAGCTGACCGATGTAGTCGAGTGGGGCGAGTGCATGATTCCTTTCTACTTGCGCGCCTTCAAGAAAAAAAAAAAAACACGACAGACCACGACGGTGCACTCGTGGAATAGACTCGGGATCGCTAGCAGTAGGTGAAACAGCCGGCGGGCAGGCTCCGCAGGCCGAATCCCTCGCTGATCCGCCTTGTTTGCAAGCTCGCTCGGCTGGAAGCAGAGTGGCTCGGTGAGGCGGTGGTATTTTTCTACGGCGAGTTCATTAGGGAATCGGTGACCGTGGTGGCGTGTGCGGTGTGTACCCGTGCGATGGACTTGTGCTAGGTTGGAAGCATGTGAGGGGTGGGGGCGAGGAGGTGTGCAAGGGTGCGGGAGGGTTTACAGAGAGCCGGTCGCGAGATAGCGGGCGCGTTCGAAGAGTAGGATTTCGGTGCGCTTGCTTACATGTGGGTGGCGCCTGCATTCCTCGCCGCTGGCTGCCGCCGCCACGGCTCTACAGGATTTCCTCCCGGGCCTTGTTTTGTGAGGCCGCAAGCACGCTGGCTAGCCAGGCGGGCTGCGGCGCACATCGAGCCGGAGGGGAAAAAAAGAAGAAAAAAAGTGCGTTAGGCTTAGTTAAATCGCGCGTGCGAAAACGCCGTTTCTGGGAGCCGAAATGGCTTCTTAGGATCCATTTCGCAGTGTTTTTTCAAGAGTAGCAAGCAGAAAGGCTTCGAAGCGCGTTGGAGGGCGATATTCTGGGACACGCTCCACGAGCCCCAGTATATTCGGCGTGCGTCGGGTGAGACCAGGGAAGGAATTCGGGGAGCGGAACAACGGCTGCAATGTGTAAAGTTGCGCAAGCGGCTGCTTGCACCGCGAGCCCCTAGCACCGCAGTCTGTGCTTTTTGTGGAATACGTCTCACCGCGTCGGGACCCAGCGCTTTCTGTAGACCGCACGTGGTGTGGTAGCAGCAACACAGAGTTGCTAGCTCCGTGGAACCTTTAAAGCAGGCTTTTTCTGATGTAAAATGTTAATCCTTGCAGACCCATCCAAAGAGGCTCATGCACTTCGGTCAGCTTCAATATATTCGCGATTTCAGAGCGGTTCAGCGTTGTGGGCTGCATAGCGCTAAACATGTTTAGAGACTCATAATTACCCAGATTCACGTACTGAATCAGGGACATTTAGTTAATATTGTAGAGGACTGTTTGTATTTTTTAACCCTTAAATGCGGAGTAAAGTGTCCGATAATACCTAGCTTCGCAAGTTTGTAGCTGGTTATTGAAGGCCACACCTTGCGCAGGGGAAATGATTCTGAGCTACAAAGGACCGTTAGTGTGAAATTACTGTCACCTATATTTTCTCTCCTATATCTCCACATTGGGAACGACAATGATTATGTAAAAAGTGCACAATCGATCGTACGACTTAATACGACAAATCTACGTTGGCAGTATTGGTTGTATCACATTTCGCTTTCATTTTGATCACCTCCACATTGCGCCTTTGAATTTGATTTTACTGTCGCTTTTTCGTTCAGTTGCTGCGTGGAATCCTGGAGGGTGCATGTGAACGAGTAGATGCCTTCTGAAGGGTGGAGGTTACCTTAGGGTGGAAAGGGGGATGAGTGGAGCTTATGTAAGAGGAAAGTGATTGGTCACTTTTGCCGGAGGAGAAGGATGTCTTCGTGGAATGCTATGCAGGAGCCACCTACCACCTGATATCTCTCTCTCTCTCACACACACACACGCGCGCACACGCGCGGACGCACACACGCGCGGACGCACACACACACAGGCGCGCACACGCGCGCACACACACACACACACACACACACACACACACACACACACACACACACACACACACACACACACACACACACACACACACACACACACACACACACACACACACACACACACACACACACACACACACACACACACACACACACACACACACACACACACACACACACACACACACACACACACACACACACACACACACACACACACACACAGGCCACACACACACACACACCACACACACACCACACACACACACACACACCACACACACACACACACACCACACACACACACCACACACACACACACGCACGCACGCGCACACACGCACGCACGCACGCGCACAGCACACACACACTACACGCACACGCGCACACACATACACACACACACACGCGCACGCACACACACATACAGACACGCGCGCACACACATACACGCCACAGCGCGCACACACACACGCACACGCGCACACACACGGACACGCACGCACGGACACACGCACGAACGCACACGCGCGCGCTTAAATTAGGGGGTTATAAAACAAAGGCACGCGCAGTGGCCGCAATTTCATTCGCATTGCAGGCCATGTGAGCCTACAGGACTTTTCTTTTGTCTAAAGAAACATGACCGGGATTTCGTGTCTAAATAGCGAAGAACGAGACTAGACATTTAAAAAAATGGTAACACAGGGAACAGGAGAACATTTCCAACTACTACACAGTCTAACTGGACAAGCAGAAGGAATAAGTTCTCCGAAATCTCTCCTCCTGTTCGCAATGTTAACAATACACGTGTCCGTATGCTTTTTTCTAAAAACAGCGGCCTTACGACAGCGCCTCGTTCTATAGGGCAAAGATTATTTTTATCGTGGAACGAATGTCCTTTCTATTCTGCATTTTCTGTTCGTTTTCACCAAAGCTGCCAACTCTCGACCTTTAAAAATGTAACTCGGGGAGGTCGCGAGCATGCGCTTACTGCTGGAGTTATATAAATGTACAGGTTACCAAACATCCGTTCAAAAGCCGCGCGGGATCTGCAGCTAGCTTTGGGAGGCTAGCAGATTGTAGCGGCACCTATAAGTTAGAAAATAAATTACTGGATGCACGCTGCAACTCTCATTTCTTCAACGTGTGCAAGTTCTCAACACAATTGGGAATGCTGATCTAAAATGCCCCAGGTGGCGTGATAGTCAGCAGACCCTCCTTTCTTTGGAACATTCATAATGTTGGATATCGATACATCGAGCCCTCGGGAAGCTTCGCGACAGGTATTATAAAACACTTAGTTGCAGCAGCCTGTGACCTATCAGCGGAATGAAAGTACTCCGAAAATTGGTCATTCGATAGGCGAGTCAGGTCCTCGCTCGCGATAGGTTGGCTGTGCACGACGTGTTCGAAATGAAAGGTTTCTTTTTGTGGTCGGTAAAGTCAAACACGGGTGGTTCTTTTGATAAAACAATTTTCTCATTGTTTCTCAGTTTCAAATTTCGCTCGAATTTCGCATGAAACCGAAATGTCATGCACACTCTGCATAATATAACCTCTTTTTTCTTAAGGGTGAAAAATAGCAACAGATCGCAGCGGAAATATAACCCAAATAAAACAGTGAAATTTACACTTATTTTCTGGCTCGTGCGGTTTCACGTGTCAGCGGCGACTCAAGTATGGCTACCCGATCTTTCCTCATTTCAAGCGATACTGACGAGAGCACAACCAAATTTTTGTTATTGGTAAAAATCATTCGAACGGCTCTTTCTGGCTATGTGGATAATTGTCCAGTAGAAAAAAGTGACATTCATTGCTGAGAATATTGTACAAAAAAATTTCCCCCACTCTGTTCAAACTAACGACGTATACTCAGAGCACATGAAAGGAGTGACAGTGGAGCCTGCCTTCTGGGATCCGCGCGCGCGCTGCTGACTCACCGCGGCCATGTACTTGCGTGACGCCTGAAAGAATCTGACCAATAGCACAGGCCTTGAATGTTCTTTCCGAACATAATTGCATAGGAACGTGCGGCGGAGGAGGGCGCGAGTATGAAAAAAGTCGCCGGAAAGGAATCGCCAACTTTCGCGCGTGATTGTGGCCTCTCCGCTACGTGTAGAAGTGTATTATTTGGCTCAGATGTTCATGATGGGAGAATGTAGTGATTGAGTGAATTTTCGGGGCTCGTTTAAGGCGATCGCTGCAGGAGGAGGTCTCTCCGGGGTAGCCCTAACGTTGTCAAACTTAGTATGCAACCGAAAACTTCGAAGTTCACATGTTGATAATCACGCCCAGTTTTCCTGGACATTAATGTCGCCGGAACTGGAAAGGTACCGTACCCGTTTTCTCTGCGCCCCCGGCGCCTCTGATTCGCTTCCTGCGGTCACGTGGTCACGCGCCGCCACGGCTTTCCGGGTGCAGTTGGAAGACGGCTTGCGCGGCTTGCTATTTATGAGCTGTTTATTTATTATTATTATTATTATTATTATTATTATTATTATTATTATTATTATTATTATTATTATTATTATTTTTATTATTAGCTATTTATGAGGGATGAGCTAATTATTAATTTATTTTAACCCTCAGGGCCTGCACAGGCATTACAGAGGGAAGTGGGCAGAAAAAATTAAGAGAAAACTATGTTAGAAAAAAGAACGGTGGCATAAAAGATTAATCCTGTATATACATTGTTAGCTTAGACAATAAATACATTAGTGCAGAAGAAAACTGTCAGAGTTTATACAACGCTAGGTAAAGCTTTGCGAAAGTTACTTATGTCCGTAATAGATACAATTTCCCTGGGAGGCTGCAGTTGGATAAAGCTGTACAGATGTGAACCCACGGGCAACACGCGACTCTGCCAGTTAAGTGTTTGATTGCAGCTTGAACTTCACGTGCACGTGAACAACGGAATGTAATGTGAGCGAAGTCATAGAAAGGGGTCTGCGTGGATTGTAAACATTGAGCGTAATGCATGCCTTGTCTCAAAGGAAGACTTTCGACAAAAGCACTAATTAAAAACGACCGGAACGCCAACCAAGTTCTTGGAAGGAGATCGAACGTTTCGGAGCCTACTAGGTGGCTTAACTGCGGCGCAGATATCGCTAGACTTACCGCCGTGTCACTGAACTTGATCAAGAGCCCGGAGGGAGAGATTAAAATTCCGCGTGTCTGCTAAGTAGCTAAAACTCAAGCAGCAACCTTCTTCGCGGGTTTGCTTCCTTCAAAATCAATCTTTTGGTCAAAATCAATCTTTTGGAAGCATAATTCGGCTACAGCGTTTCAGCTGGCTGCTTTGTGCTGCTTTTATTTCTGACGAAATCCTTCGTTACCCTCGCGTACGATGCCGCTGGGCATCTCGAAGGATGGAATTTTTCAGACGACGCATTATAGGCCTTTTCTTTTGCGTGAGAACCTTTCGGGCAGGGCACGCGTTTATAGACGTGCACTTGCGTATTTTTTGCACACCTTCTTTGTTTTTAGAACTTTAGAACTTGGTGCTTAAAGTCATTGCTTCAATCCACATTGTAGGTGAATTGTAGGTGTCCTCGCACTAGAAAAATTCATCATCCTCATGATGATCTACTTGAACGGTGCCATGACAGTGTAAATCTTGGCTGGGAAGCTCAAATCTCTTCCAAACCCTTGCGCTACCGTCAGATGAAGGGTGCCAGAGAAGATTCTAGTTTAAGTATGAACCGACCTATAACGCCGTACCACGTAGAGCAAGATTTCACCAACAGTGTATGCGTTCACAGCTGTGGCTGTCGTTTTAATGCAGTGAATGAGTTTTGACGGAAGAGAACGATGACTCTAAGTTAAGAGCAGTTGTCCATGCCGGCAAGTACCAGTAAACGACGACGGCAATTATATCGCTGCTGTTTCGTCATATGCAGTCGAAAAGTAACGGCTGGCCGATTGGTGTTTGAACTACATCCTGTTTAGGCGGGCCTCCTCTAGAGTGTCGTATATAAGGGCGAGAAGAGGGCCTAGCAGTTACGGTGTCGAATAGGCGTGATGCTTAGACACAGATAAAATGGAGGCGACTCGCCCCAAGATATAAGCAAGAAAGAATTGGTTTTACATCAATCCACAGGTATGCTCTCATAGCCACCATGCGTCCCAGGAAAGTTTTCTGTTACACCTTTGTAGCCACACACACACACACACACACACACACACACACACACACACACACACACACACACACACACACACACACACACACACACACACACACACACACACACACACACACACACACACACACACACACACACACACACACACACACACACACACACACACACACACACACACACACACACACACACACACACACACACACACACACACACACACACACACACACACACACACACACACACACACACACACACACACACACACACACACACACACACACACACACACACACACACACACACACACACACACACACACACACACACACACACACACACACCACCACTCTCTCTCTCTCTCTCTCTCTCTCTGGAACTTTGGAAAGAAACGAATTAGATACGGCTGGAACATGTTTCTGTTTTGCGAAAACAGTCTTCGCAAACTTGGGTCATACGAATCCAACAGATCTCGGAGAAGGAGAACAAAAATAAAAAACAAGCAAAGCACAGGGACAGCCTAAAATCAATGGCGGCCTTGTTTCCACCCCCCGACACGAGAGAGAAGTTCTGCACACTTTCTCCAGCGGGGTCCCTTGACCCAGTTCAGCGCCGGCAACCACCTACCCATCAACCGGTGTCTGATGGATTCGTATTCCTGGCGGCGGTAATAGTAGAAGCCCCAAGGTGCTCGTTTGTTTGTTTTCCCGTGAGCAATTACACCTTTCAAAACAGCGCTTGTTTCAGGATATTCTTCGGGGCGACTTTTGCGTTCGAAGCCAGTGTCGCATTACCACCCCTATTATCACTATATGAGACTGCGTTTTTTAAGGCGAAAGCCTCTAATGCCTGATGCTCGCGTCCGTCCGTCCGTCCGTTACGCTGTTCAACTCGATAAGAAAAAAAATGTTTGTGCACGATGGGATTCGAGCAATCATCCTTCAGTTCAGCAGCCGACCGTTCTAACGACTACTCTACTTCCTGCCAACGCATATGTAGTTCAATAAAACATTTTGCTGGGCGAGTTGGTTCATATTGCTCGAGGGGATGCTTGTAGCGCGACAAAAAAACAAAAACAGTTCTAGTTCGTCTCTGTCTCTTGTGTGTTTTTGTTTTTTTGTCGCGCTACAAGCATCCCCTCGAGCATATGTAGTTCTCCTTGTCTAGGACGCCGGAGAGTGTTTGCAGAAAGGCGTCGAATCAGACGGATGCCTCCCAAACTCCCTCCAGTGTCTCCAGCATTTAAGATTCACAAACAGTTGTGTACTTAACTAACATCTTAACCACACATCAGTGACACAAGCAGCAACACCGCGGTAAAGGCTTTCGCCTCACCGCACTTATGGTCGACAAAGTGTCCACCTGAATTTTTTTTCGTGCAGTAAAGGTTTGTATACTAATAACATCAAGGGAAAGGAAGCACGTCTGTCAAAATTAGCGCTGATCTGTATCAGCTACATCAACGCAGGAGCACAGAGGTATTTCGATTACAGCTCTCCCTTCCTTGATACTTTCTTCGAAAAGAATAATTTGAATATTTATAACGTTGAGGCATTCGGAGAAACACTCTTTTGAATTGCGAGATAAGAAAGTGGTTCTATTAGCATTGGTTGGATAACCTGAAAAGCAAGTGAGCACAGTTTAAAACGGCATCGGAGCCTTTTAAGTGGGCTTCCAGCAAGGATATTGTAATAGGAAGACCCCTTTACAGGGGAAGCGCGTTGAGTTTGGGAAGAGCGCAATGTGTGGGACGTGAGAGGTTTTTCCAGCAGCATCCTGAACGAAGTAACGCACACAATACCGGACTCCACAAAAGTGCGCACCCCTGCGCATAAAAAAGAAGTGACTGCGACGGATGTGTGGACGCCCAAAATGTATTATTCGGGTCCGCGGAATTTCCGCTTCTCGGACGCTTTGCAGAACAGAAAGAGTACGGGCGTGCATCTTGGTCACACGATTCAGAGAATGCGGACCACGACGGTCGGTGTGATAAGCGTGTTTCGTCTCTTCCCTAAGAAACTGTGGTTGCGTTAAGGGACCCAGAAACGAAAGGCATCTTTCATTTCTCTTAGAATGCGTCCGAAGGTGTAGGACATGTGTAGTGATGATGTGTAGTATTCGTAATAATGAGGGGGTAAACGCGTAGAATTGTAGAGCAGTAGCGTTTGTTGAGTAGAGCAGTAATTCAAAGCATGCGCTGTAACGTGAGGAGAAGGGCAGAAAAGCAAAAGAGGAGAAAGATTTAGTTATAAATAATTGAAGGTGAGCCGAGTAGTATAGCTGCGGTGAGAGAGGTTTTAGGAAAGAAAGAAAATACCGGAAATGGGGCTCGTAGCAGTATGCCTGTATACTGGCAACAATTACTAGTTCAGATGAACACCAATCTCTCTCTCTCTCACTCACTCACTCACTCACTCACTCACTCACTCACTCACTCACTAACTCGCTCGCTCGCTCGCTCACTCACTCACTCACTCACTCACTCACTCACTCGCTCACTCGCTCGCTCACTCGCTCACTCGCTCACTCGCTCGCTCACTCACTCACTCACTCACTCACTCACTCACTCACTCACTCACTCACTCACTCACTCACTCACTCACTCACTCACTCACTCACTCACTCACTCACTCACTCACTCACTCACTCACTCACTCACTCACTCACTCACTCACTCACTCACTCACTCACTCACTCACTCACTCACTCACTCACTCACTCACTCACTCACTCACTCACTCACTCACTCACTCTGACAAGCTTCTGTCCTTGTATCCTGACCTCAGTAGTACGCGGCTCTATTGCCACTCTCTACGTCATTAACAGTTTTAATCTCTATAGGCTTTGCCCTTTCACGGATTCACATCGTTCTTCCCTTGAGACTCATCCGTGCTTGACACCCTTTACGACTTTCTTATTCGCTGCGTGACCAGTTACTTGCCCAGCAGCGACGTGCCTTTATTGCAAAGTACAATCTATAGCTCCGGAAACAATTTTGGATATACTTTTAGGGGATGCTTCATAAACACTTTTGTTGCACAGTAACTGTTATTTGCTCTGCACAGCTTTATTGATGAATGGCTAGTAAAGCGCTCTGCTACAGAGCCAATTTTGAAGTCTCACGTCGCTCAAGAAGGCCCTGAAACGTCCTTAAACGTGGTAATGAAACAAGACTAATGGTTAGACCCCGCGCAGATACGCTGTGAGCAGGTATAGCTTCCCTACATACAGTGGAACACCCACTAGCTTACTTCGAACACACTTGTTATTTACTGGGGTTGTTTCAAATCCGTGCCATCCTTCGCGCTTCTTCTAACACACCACGGCGGCAGATCGCTTCTGTGAGCAGCATTTTCCTGAAGGAGGAAGGAAGGAAGGAAGGAAGGAAGGAAGGAAGGAAGGAAGGAAGGAAGGAAGGAAGGAAGGAAGGAAGGAAGGAAGGAAGGAAGGAAGGAAGGAAGGAAGAAAGAAAGAAAGAAAGAAAGAAAGGAAGGAAGGAAGGAAGGAAGGAAGGAAGGAAGGAAGGAAGAAAGGAAGGAAGGAAGGAAGGAAGGAAGGAAGGAAGGAAGGAAGGAAGGAAGGAAGGAAGGAAGGAAGGAAGGAAGGAAGGAAGGAAGGAAGGAAGGAAGGAAAAACTTTATGAAAGTCAGGAGGAGTTGGGCGAGCTTATGTGTGGGGCCCTCATTCCAGGGCTCCACTGGCTTGAGCTGCCCTGCGGACCCGTTTTCCTGAATGGCGGTTGCCAATAAAATTGTGGAGGAAAAAAAAAGTGGGCTGAGTATATACAGCGAGCGCAGGGTTTAATGGCTGCTCACAGTGATGAAAAAAGAACGGGCGTTTCTCAACTCCAACCTTTCTGGAGGAGAAACTAGCTCAGCCTGCATTCCCCGGATGGTTTGCATTGGGAGCTACGGTGGGCAGTTAATAGAGAAGCAAAAAAGAAATCATAATTGGCTCTCTGTACGCTGAAGTAACATTAAGCGCAATCTCCTATTCAAATCGTTGGATCTTAACTATGGCGCAAAGTGCCCCATTCTGAGAAATCCGGGCGTCTCCTGACCAAACTGAAGAGTTTATTGCAAAAGAACTCTACTTGAGTTCTAGGAATTGGTTTTTACGTCAGCCGCATTCGAGAGTGTTTTTAGACTTCGCACGAAACCTGTCAACACGCAGCGATAGTGGAAGCATGGTGCCCAAGGTGGCATCTTTTTTTGGCGCTGACCGTTTTTCAGCATTGACGGTACTCTCGGCATTTTGCAGCAATAACACTTAACTAGGCAGGTGCAAGCAGCAGCCTTGTGTGCAAGCATGGCGCCCATTCATATTATTTCATTTCGGACAGAGATGATCACTCCTCCCAGCCCGGACATTCGACACGTGCCCGTCTGTAACTTCACTAAGAAACTGCGGTTGCGCTAAGGGATTAATTTTAAACTTAGTTTAAAACTAATGGAGGGAAAAAATTACGCCCACTGCCCTGAAACTCTCTTTTCGCGTTGTATGGAAACAGTTAAGCGCATACGCTGTGCAGTTTGGCTACCATGCTTGAACTGCTGTTTTATAGGAATTTAATTCTGGTATCGTATAATACGGTAAACTACGGTATGGTAAGGTAGAGTACGGTATTGTACGGTGCGATAACAATCATGGAAAAATCGTGGAACGTGGAACAATCATGGATCGATCGCCGGGGCTTTCAGCTATAGTCTCTACAATATTTGGAATAGCATACAAAGATCCATATATGCCGCCTGAGTGCTTCGGCGTGAACATTCGCTAGCATGATACGTAACTCCGCCCGCGTGATTGCAATATTTCGCGAATAAATTAGCCCCATCGGAAAACAGAAGCTGAGTACCTCGTCCTGTGAACATGTGGCAAGACAAAGGTGTACTATCTAAAGGCCGCGATATGCAACCTACCTTCTCAGCACTACTTACCAGGACACCGAAGGGAAAACAAAAATGATAGGCTGGAAAATCAAGAGTGGAAAAATCTCGGCTGAAAATTCAGTTGTGGCAAAAAAAAAAGCTTTAACGCAGTGAGTAAATACACATGTTTGCGATAATAATAATAATAATAATAATAATAATAATAATAATAATAATAATAATAATAATAATAATAATAATAATAATAATAATAATAATAATAATAATAATAACAACAACAATAATAATAATAATAATAATAATAATAATAATAATAATAATAATAATAATAATAATAATAATAATAATTGGTTTTTGGGGAAAGGAAGTGGCGCAGTATCTGTCTCATATATCGTTGGACACCTGAACCGCGCCGTAAGGGAGGGGATAAAGGAGGGAGTCAAAGAAGAAAGGAAGGAGAGGTGGCGTAGTGGAGGGCTCCGGAATAATTTGGACCACCTGGGGATCTTTAACGTGCACTGACATCGCACAGCACACGACGATGTTTGTGACCCGCAATTTTGAAATCGCGTGTGTCTAGCGTGAGTAGAACTTTGAAAGCTTTCTGGCACCGCACCATTCTGTATATAATTCATTATTAGAGCGAAAGCTTTGCTAGCTATGTCGACAGGGTCGTGTCCGCAAAATGTGTCCGCAGCAGTTGCGAGGAACTTAGAAGAGGTAGCGCCAAACGAATGGTTGTAATCGAAAGAGGACGTTTTGAGGTAGCTGCGCAAAAAAAAAATAGTATGTCGATAGAATGATTAGTTAATTAATTACAGCCAAAAATGTCCAAAATATGGGCGGAGCCAGGGCAACGCGTGGCGCCAAATTTGAAAACGAAGAGTGGTGCCAAGTTTGAAAAGAAAATGGGCAATCGATGGAACTTGATTAAGTATGACAATTAATTGTGGTAATTGGAAAAAACTGGACGAATTTACATCAGTGCTTAATCGAGTAAATGTAAGAAGGGACGAGTAAAGCAAAGAGAGGCGAAGAGAGGCAAAGAGAGGAAAAGAGGGGCAAAGAGAAACGAGGAAGCGTCAATGCTTTTGCATCCCTCCAATGCTGGTTGCCACAGTGACCTCAAACGTTTTGCAGCACTGACAGCCGCTGCCAGGTTACAAATCTAACTTACTCTCTTGCCTGACGCGACTGAAGTATCAACTATGCGGGCAGGAACGCCAGGGCTTTTCTAATGTCTTGTCAAGGGTAAGCAGGAGTGTCTAGATGGCAGCAGCGTTTGGCCATTTATTACCAGTTAGCGCATGGAACCCCGCTCCTCACGCCGCATTTCAACGTAGGCAAAGTTTGAAATCATCTGTGAACCGAGGTTTTCTGCAGGTTTACAATAAAATTAAGTTGGGGCTCTACAGTAAAGCGCGACTAATAGCCGAGGTTTAGACTCTGTGTGTGAAAATTCTGCGCTTTAAAATTCACGGCATCGACGAGCGTTAACCCGGCTCCTCCGTGAGTTCCCAGCAGGCTGTAGGTGAGCACTCGTTTCGCGAGAATACGCAGCTTCATCATGGTGCCCAGAGAAAATGGCAACCTATAAAATGCTGCAATCAACGTGGTATCAATGTAAACCTCGCATTCGCTACATCACGAGTCTAGGAACCGTATTAAGCAGCTGCTGTTGACAAGTGCTAATGAGGTGTGGCGCCAACGAATAAACACTGCAGAAAGCGCTAGAGCACTCGACGTGGACAGCTTTAGGAAAACCAAATATGCAAGCGGCTTCGAAAACTCGCCGCGGCAAATTAAATACCCGATTGATGCGCTCGCAAAGTGAACTCCGTGAAGGCAGTGAATAAGGGGGTGATTAGGACTAAGAACTTCGATAATTGGATAGCTTGCAACGAGCCCGTGTGCAGGCCGCCACACGACCTGCTGCTGTTTGTTTGTAAGTGTATGCAGGGCATCGGCTTCAAGACAGGAAATAACAATGGTGATCGAAGGAGGAAAGGGCCGACATGGCCGGGTCGGCGTGCTTGTGCAGCCATCAGCGGTGGAAGCCCGGATGCGCGCAACAACCCGCGGTCGCTGGCAGAGACGCAGATGGAGAAAGAGAGATAGAGAGAAGGAGAGAGAGAGAGAGCGGGATAGAGAAAGAGAGAGAGAGGAAAAGAAATGCATGTGAGAGCAGCTCAATACCAGGAGCGAACGCCCACGGGAATCGGTCGTCCTTTGTCGCCGGCGTCTATAGCTCTGTGCGGGAGCGCTTGCAGCGTGTCGGTTGCAGTCGGAAACGGTCACGTGTACCGGCGGGCACCGTCGACGTACCAGCTTCCGGTCTGTCACGCAGGCTACGGGGGAGGCGACAGGTTTTACGAGCTCTGCCGTCCCACCTGACGGGGACGCTCTCATCACGGTGCCGCGAACGACGTCAAAAGAACGCACGACGGGTGCGTTCCGGCCAGTTTCTCATTGTTAGGCGTGCGCGGCTTCCGCGACACAGTGAGATACAGGGAGGGCCTCAGCTGCTCTCCTTCGGTTGCAGTCAGGGCTATGGCGGGGGCGGCTGAGGCCTGGATTAGCTTTTGGCTGTTCTGATGCCACGGAGTAAGGCTAAGGGAGGACATACCGTGGTTCAGGTTTGGGTAGTAAGCAACTGAAATGAAAAAAAAAAACGTGATGAAGAATGTGCTACTTTTAGCTGTTTCCAGCCTTTTGTTTTAGTCGGTGTACCGGAAGCGGATGACAGTTGCTACTTGATGGTTAATGAATACTTTTATTACGAACCATCACAACACCGTGGGCTTGACCAAAGGACAGGCGTTTATTCATTTCTCGTAAGTTGAAATTCGGCCGCCGCGCTGCAGAGTTCGAACTGGCAACGTCGTGCTACTGATCCGGAGTTCCCGGGTTCGAACCCGACCGCGGCGGCTGCGTTTTTATGGAGGAAAACGCTAAGGCGCCCGTGTGCTGTGCGATGTCAGTGCACGTTAAAGATCCCCAGGTGGTCGAAATTATGCCAGAGCCCTCCACTACGGCACCTATTTCTCTTTCTTCTTTCGCTCCCTCCTTCATCCCTTCCCTTACGGCGCGGTTCAGGTGTCCAACGATATATGAGACAGATACTGCGCCATTTCCTTTCCTCAAAAAACCAATTATTATTATTAACGTCGTGCTCAGCCATGTCCAGGATTCTTGGTCATTAACTTTTATTGTGAGACAAATGTGGAATATTGTACGGTACTGTTATGGAAATATTGAAGGTATTGGTCCAGTTTCACGATGGGCAGGAAGAACTTTCTTTTAAAGTTTGTCCATCGTTTACACCTAGTAGCCAATACTGCCATACAAAAGCAATGGGAAACGCTCTTGACGACAACAAAAAAGTTAATTGAAAAAAAAATTCAAGCTTGCCGAGGGAAGATCTGCTGATATATTGATTGTTATAGTAGAATATTACGATATGTGAAAACATTCCTTTCATAAACAATTTTGCCGCTGAAAATGCGCCTGTCCAGAAGATCTACATATGTTCTGAAAGACATTACCACTGTGTTGTGGCCGATATCTCAAAGGGACTACAAACAGAAGGGTACAGGGTGCATCAGAAGTTCTCAGGCCACGCAGTCTAATTTTCAGCAGTTAAACTGCGGCTTTTAAGACGCCTTCAAAGCTACCAAAGTACTCAGAAGTGAGGATGATACCTCTGCTTTCATCTACAGAGATTTTGAGGTTTTCAGGATGCCGTGAATGAGCCCCTACACTGTTCAAAAGCAGGCCCTGTGGCCTGGCAAATTCTGACGCCCTTTGTACATAATTTTTGCTTCTGGCCAAGGTTTGCATTTGCATCGGCATATAATTAACGTGACCTCAGAGGCTTAGCTGCTCTGTTTGCGCTCTTGACTAGCGTGATCATCTCAGTGCAAGACTGGAAACTCAGTGAAAATACAGATGTGACGTGCAAGACAATCGAATGCAAATACAGCGCGTTTAATGCAATGAGAACAATGTGCGGATTTTGCGCACAAAAGGCAGCTTTAGCATGTTCTTCAGCAGTTTGGTGGTTTAAACTATTGAGAGCGTGCAAATCAGGTAATTGCACCTTATCATCCATGCTTTGACTTGTCGTGCCTATTGGCGATGCCCGCAGAAACACGTCGAATGCTCAGAGTACGTGGCGAATGATTTCTTCTCTAAACGCGCATACGTCAGAGCGAAGGACTTTGCGGGGTTTTATAAACTATAGCGACAGAACATAATATTTTTTTTTCCTTGTGACATGCAGATCTGGGGGTCGCGAAGTATTTCGGGGCTAACTTGGGTATACGTAACGGAGTAAATTTTTTATTGTTTTTGAAAATAGCTCGGTGAAAATACCAAAGGGCACATTCCGTGATTATATGATTCTGGCAAAGCAGTAGCTGCGGGCGAAGCGTACTTATTAAGGCGGCGTAGGTTCTCTGGCGGCGGATAAAGCTGACGAATACAAATTAAAACTTAGCGGAGGGCGACCCCGAAATGCCTCTCCCAGTTTAATGCCGCTTGTGAATGTAAAATATGAGGTTATTAAGAGCACGCACCCATGTCCATTGTCGTCACTGCTTGTATTAAGCGCAACTGTTTGTCCTCTTTGACGGCGAACTGAACTCGCATCTCAGGACTGCATTTATGAACCGATCAATCCCATTGTGGAGGAGTTCCTTGTCTGCGGCATCGATATTAACAAGGTCCGCCACGTATTCGAAAGCGCACAACAGGGCTGAGATTTTTTCGATAAGATATTCGTGCTCAATGCTTTAGCAACCTTTTTTCTTGCCCCTATCGAACCGCACTTAGTCAGTTTGCTGCTGCTTTTTTTTTTCGAATATCTCGCTATTCCGCATCATTTTTAAATGTCCTTACTTTCCTATTTATGCTTCTCATTCATACCCAGGTCATATGTTTTTTTTTTTCGTGTAGTTCTCGGGGTGCCACGATCTCCAGCACGTCGCGTGGTCGCGCAGTTACAACAAGACTTTCGAAAGTCTTGCTTATTTGGGACAGTGTCGGTATCAATGCGGTAGCATTCATGGTCACATCAGGAGCTAAATTCGCCGTCCGATTTTAAGAAATTTGCTGACCGGTCGACAGATGTCACTTGACCTTGCGACATCGTCGCGACCTGCCAGCCGTAGCAGGTGCCAACTAAATTAATGATTGGTCGAAAGAGGTCGTGGGAACTTTGTGACGTCAGCAGAACCTGCCCATCGCCGACTGACCAACCTAGTTTTTAGATAGCACCTAGATAGAAACCGAGTTCACGTCAGGAGCAAACCGCAGCCGCCTGGTGTCACGAAATTTCTTGGTTGGTGGAGAGGAATACGACGTCACAACGTCATGTGATGCCAAACAACCCAATTACATGCCGCTATTCAGAGAAAGGAAATAAAAAAATGCAATGATATCGATAATCGAATCTGAAATATAATGCTATCGCATTCCGCTCTCAAAGCGACTTAAGCGTCCCGATTTTTTTTTTCTTTAAGCTGAAATTTTGTACCTGCCATCGATCGCTGTTTTAGCTGCCAACTGCGCCTCCGTAAGCTTTTGCAAAGAAGTTGATATCGTCACATTTGTTTGTCACAGTAACGCGGTTACCTCAAAAGCTACGTCAACTTAGCCTCTGTTTTGGGTGTTTAACTTCGTTTGAATATTTTATTTTAAACAACTCAGTTTGGTTCCTTTAATCACCAAGCGGCGCACTCTCACGCGTATTGAAAAGTACAGCGCTATAGTATTTATTTCGCTTATCGTATTCTATCGTATGTGGTGTTTAACGTCTCGAAGTGACACATGGACTAAGAAAGGAAGCCTTAGTGGAGGGCTCCGAATTAACTTAGACCACCCGAATTTCTTTAACGTGCACTGATATCCCACAGTTCACGGGCGTTTTTGCATGTCGCCTCTATTGAAATGCGGCCGCCGCGGTCGGGAGTCGATCGCGCAACCTTGAGATCAATAGCTGAGCACGAAATCCACTGAACCGTCGCGGTGGGTTTTCGCTTGTCGACTTAAACAGTTTGACTTCAGATATTTCTTCTCGTGTCCGCATGGTCACTTATGACGGCATAGTTTTTCATGAAATAACTTGCGAGAAGAAGATAGCCACCCTTTAATTTGATCACAACGTTATTTTTTCTAGCATGCAATGGGACGCATGGCACTGATAATTGTTACATTTGAAATTCTGCGTACATCGAGGACAGCCCAAAAATTGCCTATTCGCTATCCTTTCAACGAACCTTTGTCTTTTTTTTTTTTTGGCTCGCTGTAAATTTCTCGATGTCCATAATACTACCGACTCTCAACTCAACTGGAGCGTTATTATTATGATGGGAGATAATAGAAATATGGTTAACCTATAACATTGACCATATTTCGAGATTCTTCACACGACTCCCCCAGAACACTATACTCAAAACAAGTTACAAAACTCCAGTACACCACACCAGTAAGGGAGCTACCGAAGCAAAACGTAATCACTTCGCTTGGATGACTAAAAATAACTTATTTCGTTCCATGCAGTTTCTGTTCACAACGCTGCCAAGAATATAACTACAGTGAAGTTTAGCTTTCCTTTGCCATTACTTGCATGTCACAACGAGCTAATTTACTTGACCTAAGCCACATTCGTAATATTATTAATTATAGCCAGCTAGCTGAAGTGCGAATATCTCTTACTCGTTAGTGTGTACCGTCTCGCTTCGACTGACATAACAAAGTTTGCGGGCAATTTTGCATATCAAATGCTTGCTATCATCTGTTAATACCAGGCGCACTTGAAAACGATAAACCCACCATCCTGCATCAATGACAAGGATTTTTTGGAAATCCACTATGCTTCAAAAGGCGTTTATTAACTGACATAATTAGTTTCTAGTTTGTTTAAATAACGTTTCTGGACTGTTGCACTTGTATTTATTTTATTTATTTCATGCTTCCTGGTAATTTTCTTTCCTAATGCCTCCTGTCACCGAGGATAAGTACAAGATCTTTATTATCTAGCCAAGTAACTCTGAATGCAATAAAAGAGTTACAAGACGAGTTCCCAAGGTGAAGAACTGCCAGGGGGCCTCCTAGCAAGCGTTAAGTGAACTAAAAATTCAAGAAATACACCCTATTTTCCGCCTTTACCAAAAGTAACCAGGCGACAGGATTTTCTCCCAAGCCATATAGTGTAGCTTTCACGGCAGCAATAAAAACACCAAAAGGTCTCGAAAGGTGAGGACAAGGTTTCTTCTTTCCTTACACGCATTTATTGTTTAAGGGTTGCCAAAAGGGCTTCTCAACATGGCTAAGAAACAAGCCCTGTTGCATGGTTACCCTTTGGCATTGACGCATATGCATAGTAATTAAACGATTGAATAAACACATTGCAGATGCTAACTCGTTGTTACTTTTATATAGCAGCATGTCGTATCTTTTAACGCGAAAACGTTAAGACTCCCCTTCTGCAGAAAATCCGGCGTCGTCGGCGTTGGCGTTGTGACTGAAAAATCCCCAGAGAAGCAGCCTAGGTGGGCCACTCAGGTCATATGACACAGGGCGTGATCGCAACCTTCCCAGCAGATTGTGAGCGAACTGGTTTGGTTTGTGGTTTATGGGGGTTTAACGTCCCAAAGCGACTCAGGTTATGAGGGACGCTGTAGTAAAGTGCTCCGGAAATTTCGACCACCTGGTGTTCTTTAACGTGCAATTACGTCGCACAGTACACGGGCCTCTAGAATTTCTCCTCCATCGAAATTCGACCGCCCCGGTCGGGATCGAAGCCGCGTCTTTCGGGTGAGCAGCCGAGCGCCATAACCACTGAGTCCACGCCGGCGGCTGTGAGCGAACTGCCCACCGTGGCAGGTGGCAGTTAAATTAATAACAGGTCGCGAGAGGTGGCTCGGGAAGAGAAACCAGGGCCTCACAAGCCCCACAGATGGCAGCACCTGTCATCGCAGGGCAGCGGCGGATCGCTTAACCGCTGCACCACTGTGTAAGAAGTGTTATGAGGACTCCTAGGGATCTACGAATGTAAAGTAGAGAATGACCACTTCCGCATATATGGGAATTAACCCAATAGGCTATCGCGTCATGCCGCCAAGGCGGAGCTTAAGTGTCCCCTCCATTTTTTTTTAATTGGCTCATCTTGTAGTTCTGGAACGTAAAGACGTAATTCGCAATAAGAAATGATTGGACAGTGGTTGCAATGGTTGTCACTGTTTTTTTTTTTGCATCACGTCTAGCACGCGCAGTGCTTCGATAAGCGATATATAGCGATATAGGCGAGTATACGCAATAAGCGTGATCCTTGGCCAGAGGGGGCAAGTAAAGAAGAGAACTGCGCGTGCTTCCAGCGGATCAGTGGTGGCTCTCTGTTATTCATCCGATAACAAATAAAACCCTCACTAGTTAGCAGTCTGAGCCAAAGGACACCTGGTTGCGAATGTTATTCTCTTATTTTGACACGGTTCCATGTGTTCACAATGCCTGCCCACAACAGGAGACGAGCAATACTTGGAAATAGAAGCGAAAGGTGTTTTGGAACGCGTTTTTCAAGATGCTATTTTTTTTTTATGGTAGCGAAGAAAGGGATGAATAATGTTAGCAGTTTTCGTGGCCTATTTTTAGTGCTGCTCGAAGGTGTTCGTATTATCCTTGACGAGACGTTGTTTTCCTTATCAGAGAAGACAGTTTGATGATGCAACACGGTGTAAGCGTTGTAGGCTATAGACATCTTTGAAAGAAACGCCGACTTGTTATCACAACAAAATTATCGCGCTTCCCGTGCGCAAATATTTGCGTTCCTTTCGGCGTCCTTCTTATTCTCAATATATTTCGTGTCAGTAGCTTTTAGAAAGGCTCCCAAATGTTGCCTTAGGCACCTCCCGGAGGAAAAATGTAAAAAAAAAATTTCAAGACTTCTGCCACTGGCCTTCGTCTCTCCCCGCCCCTCCTCCCCCAGCTGTGCTGTACTTAATTTCTTCACTCATTTCCTAAATCTTTTGTACGTTCTCTCTCCCTCCTTTAACCCTTCCCTTACGGCGCGGTTCAGGTGTCCAAAAATATATGAGACAGATACTGCGCCATTTCCTTTCCCAAAAAAAAACATTATTTGTACGTTCTCGGGAATTCTGTTACTTTCATTGGGAGAATCCCTAAAATTTAAGATGTGAAATGAGTCCGAACAAACTTTAACCGTAGCCTGAGGGCTGTTCACCATGAAATGAAAGTAGTTTTTGAGGAAAGGGAACGGCGCAGTAATTGTCTCACACATCTCGGTGGACACCCGAACCGCGCCGTAAAGGAAGGGAGGAAAGGTGGGAGTGAAACAATAATAATAACAATTGGTTTTTGGGGAAAGGAAATGGTGCAGTATCTGTCTCATATATCGTTGGACACCTGAACCGCGCCGTAAGGGAAGGGATAAAGGAGGGAGTGAAAGTAGAGAGGAAAAAGAGGTGCCGTAGTGGAGGGCTCCAGAATAATTTCGACCACCTGGGGATCTTTAACGTGCACTGACAACGCACAGCACACGGGCGTCTTAGAGTGAAACAAGTCCATTTTTTAGTTTTTCCAAGCGCCAGGAGAGCACCGACTTTGTGAAGTACAGAGCATGAGTACATAAAAAGACAGATGGCTAAAAGAGATGCGCATAACGTACACAGAACTACGTAAACTGTTTGCTTTCTTTTCTCAGTTATACTTCATGCAATAGCCAGCCTAGAAAGTTGGTAGACGTGACGTGTTTCATTTTTTTTTGTAGCAGGAGCGGCGTTCTATGGAAGCACAGAAAATTAGGCAAAGTGTCGGTAGTAAAAGGGTTGTCATTGCGAGTGGTACATTAATCTGACTGTGCAGTCGGTGCACCACGCAGAGGCCGTAAGACTTTTACCCGTAGAGTTGGTAGCAGTTGTTTTTGTCGTTCACGTAATGAAACCCACCCGGCAAACCGTTTATGCAGCAGCGTGCTGCTTTCTGTCGTCTCGGCGTTATCTGAAACCATGGCCTCGTCTTGGACAACCAAGCAGGCGTGCACCTTTCGTGAACAATTTCCTCGTTTTTTACAAAACAAAAACAACAGGTGTGCTTCTGTTATCGAGATATCGTATTTTTCTTGACTCCGTATATATTTAAAACTCAAGAGCACCTCATGAAATACCAACTCACAGCGACGCATACAAAGTGCGCAGCGTTAAATGACAGGCACAATAAATAAATAAATAAATAAATAAATAAATAAATAAATAAATAAATAAACAGGTTGTCAAGTGTCTTGAACAATACATGGAGAATGAACGTAGGTTGATAATAATGACAACTCGTCTTCGTAATGCGTGCAGAGACACGCGGAATCAGACCCATTTTATTTTTCGTTGTTTCTTTAGTAGCACCTATAATGAGGCTGCGTTCCTTTAAAGGGTGTTTGAGGTTGTCTATATATAATGCTTGCATTATTTAGAGTACAGGCCAAGGAGCGTTCATGCCGCGTACAAGACCTCTAAAGCGAGCCGATAATTTACAGTGCAATTTGCAAAACTGTCGCTTCCGCGCCTAGCGGCGGCCTGCGGTGCTCAACTTTCACCCGAATCCGCGCTCGTTACGTCAGCATCCGCGCTCGTTACGTCAGCAGCGGACTGCTATAGCATTGGTTCGCGCGCGTCGCCAGTTGGCGGAGGGGGCGAGTGCGAGGGGCCGGCGGAGGAGCGCCGACATTTCAGCGTGCAAAAAGTGGCGAGAGGAGAGGGAAAGGCGCGAATACGCGGAAATTCAAATTTTGACAACAGATAACTCAGCTTCCACAAAACGCACACAAAAAAATGTTTGCTGGAGGACATTTGTGAGGCGGCGTCCTTTAGCATCCTAGGCACATCTCATCTTTGTTGAGAGCCCCTTTCAGAGCCCCTTTAAAAGCACGACGCGAAATCAGCAATGTGAAATTCAGCGGGAACAAATCAAGCTATTTTGCCAAAACGATATATGGGTATACAGGTGCATAAGGTGGCTGTAAAGTGCTCAATTAGAACGAAGGCCTTCAATTATAAGGCACTACAAATGATTCATTCCTGTTTCTGACCACAGACACACCATCGGAAGTTCCTTATTTTTATTTATTTATTTCATAAATACTGCCGACTGCCCTTTGGCGGTCAAGGCAGGAGTGCACAAAGGAAAAAAATTACAAAGTGGTAACAACAAAATAACAACGACAAAGGGCGATTACAGTACGAGGACAAAATTCAATAAGACCAACGGGAAGCAAAAAAAAAAAGTACAGGCAAATCATCCGACGTCAAACAGGCTAAGTGAACAGAATAAAAACAAGGAAACCGAAATACACTGTGTACTAGACACGCTACTGCGATACATGAGCCGAAACAGCAGACAAGAAGGATTCTGAAGATACCAGGTTGGTGATATCGCTTGGCAGTCGGTTCCATTCGGAAATGGTGCGTGGAAAGAAGGAACAAGAATATGCTTTTGTTCGGCATCGTGGCATCAAGATAGCCCTTTGGTATTTGTTACGGGTGGGGCGTGTTTTGTTGTATTGCATGTAACTCTGAAAATTCAGTTTTGTTTTATTATGTATGATATTGAACATCATTTTTAGTCGGTGCTGCTTGCGACGGGATTCAAGAGTGGGAAGCCCAGATCTGTTGAGCAAATCAGACACCGAGACCTGCCGACCATAAGCGTGGTAAATAAACCGGAGTGCTTTCCTCTGGACGCCTTCAAGATTTTTTATATCCGTTTTTGTGTGCGGATCCCATACAGCGTCGGCGTATTCGAGCACTGGACGCACAAGTGATGTGTATGCTGTCAGTTTAGTTTTGCTCATGCAATGCTTTAGGCGGTGCTTTAATAATCGAGGTTTTTTGGACACTGCTGAGACAATGGACTGGATGTGTACGCTCCAGTTCAGGTTGGATGTCATGGTTACCCCAAGATATTTCACCTGAGTCACTGAGTTGATCGGAAGGCCATTGATTTTGTATGTGCATTGGAGCGGTTGTTTCTTTCGTGTTACTGTCATTTTTCCGCATTTTGAACTGTTTATACCCATTTGCCAAGTACAACACCAGCTGGAAACTGCTGTTAAGTATTCGGCTAGGAGTGTCTGGTCTTCGACTGATGTGATACTATGGTATATAACACAGTCGTCGGCGAAGAACCGACAGCGTATGTGTGAGTTGAAGGACAGGTCGTTCAAATAAATAAGGAAGAGAAGCGGCCCAAGGACTGAGCCCTGGGGAACTCCTGAAAGTACCGGCGCTTTTGTGGAGTGAGATTCAGATATCTGAACAAACTGATGCCGCTGTGTAAGGTAGGAATCTAACCATTGTACTACTTCCCGATTATTTAACCACCACCTTATTTTTAACAAAAGATTGCCATGCGATACCCGGTCAAACGCTTTTTCGAAGTCAATGAAAATTAAATCTACCTGTCCATTATTGTCTAGTGACATCATAATTTCATTTGTGATATGAATAAGCTGCGTCACTGTCGACAAGCCTTGCCGAAACCCGTGCTGGCTTTCAATAAAAAAACCGCTTCCCTCTAGGAATGAACTTATGTGCTTGAAAATAAAATGTTCTAACACCTTACTGGACGTACATAACAAAGAAATTGGCCTGTAATTCTTCACGCAAAGCTTGTCTCCTGATTTGTGAATGGGTATCACCTTTGCTGTTTTCCAATCGTTTGGAATTTCTCCGGTCCTGAGACTTTCAGTAAAAATAATGAAAAGGTATTTAGCGCACCACTCAGCATATCTGTACAGAAAAGCGTTAGGAATATCGTCTGGTCCAGAGGATTTTTTTGTGTTCAACTGCAATAGAGCCGAAACAATACCCTCCTCGTTAATAATTAGGTCTGGCAGATTGAAATGGCTAGTTCGAGATTCGGAGACTGAGTCGCTGTTACTCAGGAATACAGAAGAAAAGTGCTCATTGAAGGCAGTCGCTAAGCAGAGGGAGTCGGTAACAACTGTGCTGTTAAGGAGAAGTTTGTTAACCGGGTCTTTTTTCTGTGACAGATGCCTCCAGAACTTTTGGGGGTCAGTTTTTAGAAAATTTTGCATCTTGACATTAAAAAAGTGGTACCGTGAAGATTTTATTTTTGAACGCTGTTCAGACCGAAGAGCCGGCAAAGCACCACCAACATTATTGCTTGACCTTGATAAGCGCTTCACGCGACGTTTTAACTGTATGATCTCGCGTGTTATCCAGGGACACGCCGTTTTCAGCTTCTTATGTTTAAGCGGCACGTACTTGTTGATACATTGGTGAACCGTACTTTTGAATTCTAACCACAAGTCGTTCACACTTGTACGCCCATCAGTGTATTTTTTAGCAAAGGATTCATACGTCAGTTCAAGCTGATCTAGAACGCTTTCATCCTGAGCATTGTTAAAGTCGCGAAACGCTTTTCCTTCCTGATGAACAATTACTGGTCGCATCAATTCGCTTTTAAAGAGCACCGCTTCATGGTCTGATATTTTGGGAAAGACATCTGTCGAAAAGCCCAATTGACTAACAGGGTCTGATATAAATACCAGGTCAAGAAGAGAACTCGTATTTGCTGTAATGCGCGTAGGTTTCTGAACAACCTGGTTTAAGTTATAATTAAAAGCTATGCTGAGCAAAGCATCCGAGTTAGCACACAAAGTTTGAGCGCACAGAGAATCCCAGTTGATGTTTGGCAAGTTAAAATCGCCGCATGCGATAACATGGCTGTAGCGCTTTGTATGTTCATTTAAAAAGTCGTGCAAGTTGTCCAGTACAGAAGTATCAGCATTCGGTGGTCGGTAAATAACACCTATTAAAAGACTAAGCTGAAAAAGACGGAGAACAACCCAGACCATTTCAGTGTTGGTGTGATGCGGTATCAGCGTATAGTCGATGCCTTTCTTTATCAGAATAGCGACACCGCCCCCTCTTGAAGTGCGGTCGCGACGAACGATTTCGTATTGCTCGGATGTGATAACTGCATCATTCGGAATTGCATCATGAAGCCATGTTTCTGTTAGAACAGCGGCGTCAGGATCGTGTGTGAAGAGGAGGCTTTCAAGTTCGTCGAATTTATTTACTATGCTTCTATGCTTCTAGTATTAATATTAAGCATTGAAAAGGAATTCAAAGATGGCTGTGCTCTTAGTGCTCCTGAGCTCTGTGTGTTACTCTGTGCGGACACGGGTTTGGAAACAGACCATCACTTTGAAGCGCAGGGAACTCTTTCATTGCAGGCGTCGTCCCATCGATACAGTTTGCCATTTATTTTAATTTTGTCAAACTTGAGCATGACCTTCTCTTCTTTCAACCTTTGCTCTTTCGCACTTTCCCAAAGCTTCTTTCATATTGATTGAACGCGAGGGGAGAAGTCCTCGGATATACTATAGCCTGTGTTTTTCAGATTTTTACAGCTTTTGAGAATTCTCTCCTTGACCCTCCCGTCAACTAGCTTAAAGATAACCGGTCTGCATTTGTCCTCAGCCGGCTTTCCTATTCTGTGGATACGTTCAATAGCCACATCCGAAATTTTCAACCGGTTCAGAAGAACATCCTTGCAGACCGTATTCTCAAGGTCTTGGGGCGTTTCGTCCTCGGTTACCTTAACGCCAAACACAATTAGGTTGTTCCGCCTGCTTCTATTTTCTATGTCGTCTACTTTCATAAGTAGACTGTCGACAGTTTTTTCCAGTGATTCTACTTTAGAGGTGTAGTCAGTAACCGTTGCGGAAATATCGTCTAGCTTCTTTTCGATAGCAGACAGTCTGGTGTTAGTAGAGCTTGTATTTTGTTTCAGCTCTTTAAGATCTTCCATTATTGTTTGCAGCATTTCCTGTGTAGAAGGACCTGGGTTTGGTTCTACGTCACCACACATAGCAAGCACGTCAACAAAACAATGATACATTGCTGTAAAGAGCGTAACTAACAACCGTGGGCACGGCAAAAGCAGTAGGCACACATTGTCACTGCGGTAAGAGTAAACAGGCTGTTTGTCTCTTACCTGGACAAAAAACAGGAACGGATTTGTTAGCCGCATGGTTCCAACGCCTCCGCCGTGCCCACTGGTCGCGAACCGGGCAGAAGCTTCTCTTTTATGCGCTGTGACTGGTGACGTATTCGATGGTGGCGTGCGATGCGCAGGCAGTAGTGGTGTCCAGTTGCGCAGTCCTATCACTTTGGTCTTCGCGATGCATTCCGATGAAGAAATCACGCCGGAAACACGATGGTCGGTCCAATTTCCAGGGCTGTCGTAGTACGCCCCCTGTGATGTGGGTTCCACGTTCACGAAAAACACGGCCTGGACAAAAAACAGGAACGGATTTGTTAGCCGCATGGTTCCAACGCCTCCGCCGTTGCCTGTTTCCTCGAAGAAAATTTACCTGGTTTTAGTGTGCATATTATTATCGTTTTTTTCCTCATATATTTACTTAAACTAGTTAAAAACAAAAAGCTACTGTTTGAAGTTTTACTGAGTTGGTTAGTCACCCTAGGAAGCAATGCAAAGTGCCAGACATCTAATAAAATACATTTTTGGGATTGTATACGGTGCAGATAAAAGCTTCGTGGTTATTACATGAGCGCACCTAGTGACTTTGTGTTGCCCTCCAAAGAAAGGTCACATTAACTGTCTTCCAGTTTACGAAGAGCCAAAGAAGATTGTTTTGTGAACAAGAATATAATCAGCGTACGGCGCAGCAACTTATACTGAAGTCAATTTATATTCGCACTTCCTTTTCTTGACGGCACAGTTCCAGTAAGGAAAGATAAATGTCCTTTTGACACCACCGTAAGGCAGTCTTGAAGTATGTCGCGCGCATTGTGATTCAAGTGGAAGGGCATCTTATTCTTTTAAAGCCGTCACGATAACGTAATGACTTTCCGAGCTTTTTTGAGTGGGCTTATAAGTAAACCTTTGCTGGCCCCTCCTTAATGTTAGAGGAGATTTACATTCAAGATGAACCGACACAGAGTTTAACCAGCAGCTCTGAGCGTTGAGGTGAACGCCTTTAACGACGCCGGAGGCACTTCATCATTTAAAAAGCCGGAGTCAGTGCTTCAGAGGCGCTTTTCCAACGAGTAAGAAACGCGTCAATGGCCTCAATAAATACCTCCCTGGTCAGCGCTGATGCGTGAAAGCAAACCTATCCAGGATGGGGGGCACCGTGAGGAGCTCTACTTTAAAAGGCGGACGCTATGAATTCAGTTTTGGTAGGTTATATTTTGAGCTTTTGTTTGCGAAGAAGTTGCGGGGCAGAAGCTTTAAAGTTCTGAACTCATTTCTCGACAGAAATTGTGCCAAGAGGCCAGATCAAAACAAGAGTCTAGAGGCCGTCAATTCGGCGCAGAGGCCACGTATTTTTGTCAGGAAATCTGCAGTTGGCGTTTATTAACCCCTTCATGCGGCGATGTACAAAATTAAAGACCTCATAGCCCACAGGAGTAAGACACACCTCATCCTTGTTCCGTGTTTTTGTCCCAGTGGGGTATTTTTGATATTGTACATAAGCTAAGCTATGCGCACATTTAATGATAGTATTCTGTCGAACGTGCGGTGCATCGGCAATTGAAACTTTTCTTGCAGGATGCGGCAAGGAACCGGTAAACTTTTTTTCATTAAATTAGTATGGATTGAGATTAGCGTTTGGCCTCACAGCCTCACACCCGCCTGTCAGTAACGGCGACGCTCTGGGAAAGTGCAGTACTGCCATCGACATAACGTTAAATCGTTGTACAGTACAACTGTTATTACAGACGGGAAAGTGATTCTTACACCCCCGGATCTGACAGATGGCTGATGCCACGTAGACGCTCTAATTATATGTCGCAGCCACTCACGTACAACTCGCCATTTTGAATGAATGAATCCCTGCATGAAAATGTTGAATCAGTTGCTTTAAACAGAAAACAGATGCGCGAATATTTTTTCAAGTGATATCTGTTTTTGTCCAAATAGCGAAGCTAAATGAATATTCACTCTTTTTCAGTGAGTCTGGCGCGTACGATTTCTTGATAAAGTTTACTCACAATGTTATTCTAAAATTAATCCATTGGAATTCCACAGCAATGTGGTAGACCATATGCCAGTGCATTAAATTGCACTCAGGTTAAAGCGCGGCTCCTCTTGCATACTCAGGGATCCTAATCTCACGAAGGTGGGAGGAACTTAAGTCCTCAACCCTAACAAGCTTAGGACTGTCAAATGAGCTAAAATGTCCCGCTATACGGATTGGAAGCAAACCCCTTGGGCCGCACATTTTTGACACAAAGACTGCACGTAGAAGTATGTGTATGTATTAAACGTTTCTCAGAGTGTTCATGTGCTGCCTTGTACGGGTAACAGGCACCCTGAGCGGTGAGCTCCCATCTGTGACCTTCCAACTATTTTTTAAAAAATAAATCAATGATTGATTGATTCAACTACCGTTTGATGCCATCGATCGGTCACTCTTCTACCACCTATTTATCTACCTCGCTTCCGTTCATCTTCAACATGTATGTTACGCCATAATGGTGCGCTTTTAGTATTGGAGTTCAACGCCAGGAGCTAACTAACTTAAAGCGGCATGGCTGGTTAGCGCCAGTTAACACAAACTATTGTCAGAAGGCTCCAACAGGAAGTGCATGCGAATCGCCGATCTATTTGTACTACTGCGCGTTGTGCGCGCGAGGCAGGCAACAGGTGTGAATAACACAATGTTCCGTAGGCGGAGATACCGCTCGCTCTCGACGCCTAATTCGCAGTTTGAATGTAAATGTCGAATTGGCGCGGTTTTCGGCGTGGCGACCAGCGGCTCGTGAAGTTCTCAGCCTGTGTAGTCAGAGTGTGTAGTCACAGCATGCCGACGAATTCTGCCTCCGGTGATGATAGAAATTCATTAGAGGGTATAGTTACAGTCATTAGTGCCGACCTCTGCTGAGTGCTTCTATTCACTAAGAAAGCGTAGATTAACGCGTCTAGCTTCATATAAGCGCAGCGCACGAGAAACTTTTGATCGCAGAACCCCGCCACGAATAGTAGCGGTCGCTACTTGACGTTTCTCGAAACTGTTGCTACGGTGGATCATTTGCCAGATGTGTGTATACATAAGGGAAGTCGTGGACTGAGGACCTCACTCACGAGGACCGGTCCCATTGTGATCGTTCCTAACAATAAAATCTATTCACCACCGCCACCACCAGAAAGTAGCAGCAGCAAACATGCCGGATGTTAAGCTCCTTGCTTCATTTCCGACTCTACCTGCCTAGTTTCGAGAGATCTACGGTTCGTGAATGCAGACATATTGTACATGAAAAAAAATTATTTTAAAATTTTCCTTGAGGGTGTAGAAGTGGCAGGTGCAGCTGTGGCCCATTAACTGTGCCGTAACGAAGAAAAGTCCTGGACCTTGATATTATATAGATTTGATTTCAATTCTATTCCTTTGCGCTCTTCGTCGGTGCCTTGAGCGCCATCAGGTCCCATTTATCGCCGGGATCATCCACTCGGCTTGGCAGACGATAAGAATAGAATTCGCAGATTCGAAAGAAAAGAATCGTATTATACCGGCCCATATTGTGCTTTCTAGACGTGCTCCGGCGTAACCTTCCTAACAACTACTAGTACTAATGAGTAGCATCCACTATTTGAAGACAACCAGCTCCAACTACTATAACATACCTGCATCTGTCTTTATTTTTCTCTTCCTCCCGCTCGCGTTGGTGGCTTTCCGTTCATAAAAAAAGCTGTTGAACCAACTCGCCCAGCAGTATGTGCTAAGCGATAATATATTAGAAATTTATATACCGTCATATATATTTATATCCCATCCATCATCTATCATTCAGTTTAGTTTGTATGACACAGCCCATAAACGGCCCTGGATGCGAGCAGGGAGACGTTTCACATTGCTTCGGGCTTCCAGGAACTTTGGTCATGAAATTTTTAAGCCTCACTCACATCTCTCAAACTAAAATATCTGTTCGAGTTAGCGATGGCGACATTTAATTTCTCTCTGGGCCCGGGAACAAGCAAATGCGAGCTGCTCGGCACGTGTGGCGATTAAGCATGTTTTCCGAGCTGTTTTCAGGTTAGTTTAAGGTTAATCGCAAACAAACTTTAAAACGTTGCTCATCTGGAACGGACTGTTTTCATTCATCAACAGTAATTTCCACGAACAAGTGGGCACTTGAGTCGTGAGCCGAGTCTGCTATGAGACTGAGCTCACGGTGCAATTATTTAGCGCAAAGAACTCTGCGCGAGCAGCGCTCTTCATTTTGCGTTTAAAGCAAAAGTCGCGACACGGGGAAGTTGGAGGCTCGCTAACTCAGCGCCCGTGTTCGCCAAGGAAGTATAACCGAAAGCATGAGTTGTTACTACCGTGTTTAGATAGCCCTCTCCTATGAGTATCGAGAAAAAAAAAAGAAAAAGAACAGGAAGCGAGAAAAATAAAGGTTAACGCATGAAACAAACAGGGCAAAAGTGAGGCTTAAAGAGAAATAAGGGGCCAGCAGTAATTAACTCTGGTGCGGCGCGAAAGCGTTAATCATGGCCCTAGAAAAAACCATAGTAACCCTTTTCGTTACGTAAACTTTCCATGTCCGCAGGCGATGGCCCCTTTTGCCCGGTTACAAGGCTATGCCGAGTGAGTGGGGAAGCCATGGAGCGCGGTGGAATCTAAACGCATTCGCCTCGAACGCAGCCGCGAGCCACAATGCAGCGAGGTTATTTGTTCGTCTGCGAGCGAACGTTGCGGAGGAGAACCCAGGCTCCCACCTTTGCCTAGTTTGTTGCTATCATTACTCTCTCTCTCTCTCTGAGCAACTTGTAGGAGCAAGAGAGAACGAGGAAGAAAAAAGAAAGAACGAAAGAATGGAAGGCATAGTGTCTTTGCGTCATTGAACGAACGCCTTTTCTGGCTTTGTACCGAGTGAAAGAAACTCTGCAGCTGCTTCAGGCCAAATTAACGAGAACCCTGCTGGAAACGTTAATCTTAAGAGGAGCCCAGGAAGTAAGCGAGAAAGTTCTTGCTCCGTCTCTTTTTTTTTTATTTCATAATTTCTTTTCCTTCCCGCATTTCGCTAAAGAAGGAGGAGCCGAACAAACGCAAAACGCGGCAAACTTCTCACGCTCTCTTAACCCGTAAAACAGATTAAGTGATTACTTGGGCGGTGGGTGCAAGAATGCTTTCCTACTTCAGGACGGCGCCAGGTGGTGCCTTTGCAATTAACATGTCGGTTCCAGAAGGTCGCTATGAGGCTAACAAGAAGAAAAAGGAAAAGGAGATGGCAGGGCGTTAACGTAGTTAAACCGGGTAGACGTGCGAAAGCATGTGGATAGCCTGGTTGGCTCATGACTTTGCTTTGCTGGGTCGCCGGCACGTCTGGCGGCGATATTAGACTTAGGTTAAGCTTTGATTGAGGCTAAGCTGATCTGATCTGCTCGCTTCGCTCATGGAAGTTGATGAACACGACGATGGGCAATGCACAGCGGTGTAGGTTGAGTTGCAGTTTAACACGAGCCATGATATATATATATATATATATATATATATATATATATATATATATATATATATATATATATATATATATATATATATATATATATATATATATATATATATATATATATATATATATATATATATCGAGCCACAGCGGCCTTGGTAATCACATTTTCGAAATTATAAAAATTGATATGGCTATTAAAAGCGACCGGCTACAAATTTCTAATTATGACGAGGTGCCTAACTCTTCTAGTTAAAAAGTTAATTGTTAAAATTTAGTCAACCACCTTACTACTGAAGACGATTCACCGGTTTTCTGGTGTCCGCCAACACTAGTAATACTATGCCGCAAAAGCCATATTTTTACCACAAAAAAGCCTATTTTGGAAAATTTTTGGAAGTGTTCGCTGAAAAACCCAGTATACCATACCGCATGCCAGAGGCAGTTGATACACAACGCCATTAGCACACTTCACATGCATGAGAATCCGTATGTGACGTTTGCGGGTATGTGAAAAGCCCGCGTTTGTTCCCCCCCCCCCCCCCTCTCTGCCCGCTTCCGGTCTCTTAAAGTTACATCTATCATTTTTCTTTCCATGGCTGGCTGCGTTGTCCTTAACTTTAGCTGAACCATTTTCGTTAGCCTCCACGTTTCTTCCCCGTAGGTGAGTACCTGTAAGATACAGCTGGATGCTAGAGCTTGGATGCAGAATGCGAATTACTTTGAAGACGAAGACGATGGCCTCGAAGAATACAGGGGAGCTTTCTCAAGAAAGCCTAATCCGTTGCACGGATTAGGCCGCGGGCTTCTTCTAATGAGTATACAGGACTCCCAAGGCTATGTTCCCTGCTGCCTCAGGGGTGAAATGCTTGAAAAAAAAAAACTATTTGGTCTCTGAAGAATCTGTGGTAGTGTGCTCCGTGCATCTTCGAATGCTTCACACATTCAAGAATGTTCTTATCTAATCCATAAAGCATCTCACTTGTCCTGCACGCGAGCGCAGAAGACAAAGAGAAGCATTGGAAAGGAAACATTGGACATCCCAGAATGTCCTTATCTAATCCATAAGACATCTAATATGTCCTGCAAGAGAGCGAAGAAGACAATGGCAAGCATTAGAAAGGAAACATGGACATTCCAGAATGTTCTTATCTAATCCATAAGGCATCTAACATGTCCTGCACGAGAACGAAGATGAAGTGACGCATTGGAAAGGGAACATTGGACATTCCAGGATATCTTTATCTAATCCATAAGACATCTTACATAACCCTCACGAGAGCAAAGAAGACGGAGGGAAGCATTGGAAAGCGCATCAATTCCTGAGAGGCTGGTCAGACCGGAACGAACCACTTTCCACGTGGGAGATGCGGACTTGATATTCCGGAAGCAGGAAGCCCTAGACACAACGCATAGGCAGCGTTTGGCTTTGGTTCAGCCACGAGAAATTTGAATTCGCCGCGGGCGAAAAGGGTTCGAGTCTTCAAGTATGCCTGGCCTGCGTCAAATAGAATAGCTTGGGATTGTTTATTCTTTTCTTTTTCATCCCCAGGTTTTCACCATCGGTGAGAAGTCCGCAAACCCTGAGGGCACAGAGTTATGCGTTCTCGACTCAGTAGCTGAAACGAGTTCGAAGCCCAAGCCAAACTCGTTTTCCAAACTCCAAAGAACCTGAGCACTCTCGGCAGCGCTGGCTAGAAAAAAAACAACAAATGAACACAGAGTATTCTGCCCTTCTTCACATGAGTCGTAAAATACAAGCGCCGCTTCCTGCATACGGCATCGAGCGTAAACGCTTCGGGCAACGCTGTTGTTTATATTGAATTTCCACGCATAATTCCAACTCAAGCGAAAAATATACATATCTCTTTTTGGCTAGAACCTTTGGAACAATTATTATTTTCTTCATTTTAAACCCATAAGCAGATGATTCACCTAAGTCAAACTTGCATTTGTGGCGAGCAATCGTTTCACGGTGCATGCCAATGGAATCACAATAACTGGTTCCCACTAGGCTGAATCAGGCCGAATACTTGGTAGCGAAGTATACGCTTTTGTTTTCACAACAACCACGGCTTGTATAAATGCGTGCGTAGTGTGTCAACTCCGAGTAATCCTTTGTGCTTCTCTAAATTTTCACCCACTCCATTTGCAGGTTCTTGCATGTGCGCGGAAATCGGCCAAGCCCGGTGGTTATCGAAAGTGGTCGTGATTCTGCTTTTGTGTGGCGTCTACGGCACTGAAGCATGTATTAAGGTACCTTCTGTGACGTGTGCAAGTGCGTGTTCGTACCATCATGATATCAGCGCCTTATACCTTCATTCACTCTTTTTTACAACGTCAGCTGTAATAGCCAGACCATACAGAATAGCGTTATTTCGAATAAACCCGAAGTTTGATTAAAAGATATTTGTGCGTACATTTTTTGTTTACAATTTGATGTTCGTGGGAACACTGCTGTGTGCAGACGTTTTGCGCAGTAAACCTCAGTGTTCGTTCATGCTGCTGCAGGGTGCCTAAACCGCTTGCTTATTTTCTTGTTTCTGGCATTACAAGAAAATTTTCATGCTACTGTAGGGTTTAGTTTGGGATACTTTTTATTTTACTGTTCGCTCGCACTTAAAGTCCGAGCGCCATAAGCTGTGGTGACGCTCACGATGCAGATGCATGGCCTCCAGCCAAGATTGGACGAGGCGGCAGAGCTCAGGTAGGCTCGGCAAACCCTGCCTTGATGTGCGATCTCGGAGGTCATGTCTGCAGACCGTAGCTGTCGCCAGTCTCAGGTACTGAGGTGTGGCACTAAGTTTTTGTAGCGATAGCTACACTACGCTAGCCCTTCGAGCCTTCAGCGTGGCACCCCTTGAGCTGCGTGGCGGCGCCGTGGTTGGTCACGTGGTTGGTCACGTGACCAACCACGTGGTTTATGTTCCTGCATGTTCATCATTTCAGTTAGGTTACGTTATGACTGGTCACTCAAGAGAAACATACCTTTAGCCTTCGTGGCACATTCGATTACGGAGCTTGATAGAAACAAGCAACAGCAGTTGGGAGGCGTAGACGGTGATATACAATACAGGTCCACGTCGCCGCGGCAATTGTTTTCGCGGCAGCAGTGAAATACAAAATGGCCGTACGAGCCGCATTTATAATCTATCGCATCCTGCTTTCGTGGGAGGGGGGGGGGGGGGTGCTTCGGCTACATTTCAACCACGTGAGGTCTCAACGCGCACCGGAACACCGGAATCACAGCCTCATCCCAAAGGAGCTTCGTGCGAAGCCTGGAAACCTTGGAAGAAAGTCGCTATGGGCCTGTCCAGACCTTTATTGACTCGGTGTACCACACCAACGGTTGAACACAAACAAAGCTGCTTTATTGTTTTGTTTTTTTCTTGTGAGGGGGAGAGAGGAGGAGGAGGCGGAGATGAGGGAGAGACGGGACTCTGCTTCAACGGATGTTTGGAAGAGAAACAAGGAGAGAGGAAAGCAAACCGAGTCACAACAAACATCCCTGGGGTTGTTTTTGTCCCCCGAAGGGGAGGGCGATCGGTCGCACCGTTCCTTCGTAGGAGTCCTGCGCAGCACCGCCTCCACCAGGCCGCCCTGCGAGTGACGTGACGTCACAACGAGACGCCCAGGTGCGCGGGTCGAGGCTGCGGGGCGTCCAAGAGCAGAGGCTTATAGCACGACTCGCCGGAGTAGTTGGCCACGGTGGCTCTGCCGACGCATGGAAAGCGCTGGTCCTCCAGCATGATGCGCTTGTAGAAGATGGTAACACTCTCGCCTTTGCACTCGAACGGGATGGGCTCGCGGTCGCGCTGGCCATCACTCATGACGTGGTAGCTGTGGGGACAAACAATTAAAGCATTGAAAGGAAAAAGAAAATTGGAGCGGACATTCAAGCTTCGCCTTTAAGGGTATGATACGACAGCGTAGTATGCTTAGGCTTTCTATTCTGAGCAGTTTGACGCCCTTGAACGCATTTTTCATTTTTTAATTATTTCAATTAATTGATTGATCAATTAAACACTTTAAATATTCTCAATTAACATAATCAAGCATTTGCTTTCAATTCTGAGCATTTTGACAGCTTTGAAGCCCCTTTTTTGAATTTTTCATTTTTAATTTCTTTAATAATTCAATTAATTACAATGATTTTATTAACTCGTCATCGCTTATCACACACCAATCAATCTTAAATCACTGGAGCCAAAAGTTATCATGATACGATTTTTTTTTACACAGCCCCCGATTATTTCCGACACGCGGTGCCGACTACGCCGAGGGATTTTTGACCAAACGAGCTGTATACTCTAACACGTAAAATAAATAAATACGTGAAGCCAATACAGGTCTGGATACCTCCTGAGACCCAGCAATGCCTTTGGCACCTTCCTTGAAATAGTTCAAGAAAAGATTGATAGCGTTGTTCTTTGAGTGTTATATGAAAGCACGCACACGTCGCTTTGAATGGACTACAGACTAAAAAAAAAAAAAGCCGACATAATGGCGAAACGTCTTGGCAGAGTGCGGAACCCGTCGGAAAGGGTATCATGTGCGTCTATTCCTTCCTTCTTTGACTAATGAGAAAGACTGCGTGTCTTTACACGACCGAAGAGAAATATTAGTACGTTTATTTTTTAGATTTAACTAGTGCACAGTTTTCTCCATCATTTCTCTTTCCAGCATTTTTCTCTTTTTGCTGCACGTTGCGGTAAGAACAATAAGCGCTTAACTCTGAGCCTCATTATTTGCTTCATTGCTCTATATCCTAGACGGATATGGAAACTAGTTCTCGTGGGTCTGCGATCTGGACTACAGGAAGCATATTAAGCTCCCCGAGCATACATTGCGGCACGAAGACACTATACATATACTGCTGTATACATTATGAGGGAAGACAGCGAGTGCGCGATATCTTGGTAACACGATGTAACCTTTCTATTTTACCGCCTCAAAGAAAGGACACATCATTTAAGCTATGTTAGCTGGAGTAGGTTTTACACCTAAGGGCTATGTACACAAAAGTGTACATTTCGATGAGTGGGTACAGTTAGACACTGAATAAAAAGAGCGCAAGAAAATGAGACACCAAAGAAACCAGCTAGGACCAGCGCTAAATAAACAATTTCTTACTTTGTCCCCGCTTCGTTTAAGTGCTTAGTTACTGCTAGTTGCAAAATATATTTCAGGTCTCCAAGTTATGGTTTAGAAAAGTTTTTGACAATATGGGTGTGACTTCGGGAACTACTCTTGCATTTTCGCGTAAAAATTTAGTGCTTACTTGCAAAAGCCGAAATAATCAGCGCCCCATCATTACAGGGCAGCTTGGTGGTTGTTGTGTTGTTTAGTTTTAGTTTCGTTATATAATCAAGTTAGTGACACACTAGTCGAAATCAATAAGAAGTGGGAATGAGAACGGCATGTAAGGGTTTGGTTTATAGAGGTTTAACGTCCCAAAGCGACTCAGGCTATGAGGGGCGCGCACAGGGCATGTAATGCGAATGCCTTATACCCAGTGGAGCTACGCACTCTGATTCAAAGAGAAAAAATGTGTAACAGGGGACAGCAGAAAATCACATGGACAGACGAGATTAGGAAGTTTGCAGGGATAAGGCGGTCGCAGCTGGCACAGGGCAGGGTTAAATGCAGCAATACCGGACAGGACTTTGTCCTGAAATTGACGTAGTTAGGCTGCTAATAATAATAATAATTGGTTTTGGGGGAAAGGAAATGGCGCAGTATCTGTCTCATATATCGTTGGACACCTGAACCGCGCCGTAAGGGAAGGGACAAGGGAGGGAGTGAAAGAAGAAGGGAAGAAGGAGGTGCCGTAGTGGAGGGCTCCGGAATAATTTCGACCACCTGGGGATCTTTAACGTGCACTGACATCGCACAGCACACGGGCGCCTTAGCGTTTTTCCTCCATAAAAACGCAGCCGCCGCGGTCGGGTTCGAACCCGGGAACTCCGGATCAGTAGCCGAGCGCCCTAACCACTGAGCCACCGCGGCGGGGGTTAGGCTGCTGCTGAACAAATAATCAGGATGGGCTTGTATCCAGTAGTGCACTTGATTCTCTACTACCTGTGTCATGCAGCCTCCACTATGTAGACCTCCCTTGTCACCTATAAATGGTCTTTATCGTCGTTTATTGGTTTCACGTCACCAAGCCATTTTTGGTTCTTCCTGTAACTCGCCTCTGGTCAGTACTATACATTTCAAGCCTCTAATTAGTATCTTAAAAGTATATTTACAAAAGCTTGGTATTATTGCTTTTTCGGACACTTCGTCTACTGCATGACCTGGACACAAGCTGAATTTGCAGAGTATTACTGTACCTGTCACGTACGGGCTCGTTATCTCGGATATCTGGCGTAGCGCTATGGCGGCTGCATTGCAAAAACTGCATTGCGATTGATACAGCAGATTATGCGTTAGCATTAGTGTTTACCCCGGACGAAGCAGGCGCTGCCGGTGACAGCTTCACACCGCGCCACAGGCTGGCGTGAAACAGTCCGTCAATCAACGTGTGACACGCCGTATCCCCCTCTCCACTCTCTAGATACAATCGAGCAATCAACGTAACACGCCCTATACACTCTCCCCCACCCTCCACCTGTCGCGCCCACCCTCTCTTCGTCTTCCCTCTCCTTCTTTCTCCTTCCTCCTCTCCCATGAAAGTGCAGGGGGAGATTTTCCTCTTCTCTTTTCCATCTGCCAGCAAAGGCTTCAGACCGACGGACGGACGGGCGGAGCGGTTTTTTCGACATGAGGGTTCCAATGCTATCGCATTTAAAATGGCGAAGGGAAAAACATAGGAAGCGGTCGAATTTCGATGGAGGCGAAATTCTAGAGGCCCGTGTACTTTGTGATGTCAGTGCACGTTAAAGAACCCCGGGTGGTCGAAATTTCCGGAGCCCTTCACTACGGCGTCCCTCATAGCCTGAGTTGCTTTGGGACGTTAAACCCTCATAAACCAAACCAAACCATAGGAAGCGCTCATTCAGTACGTATATGCTTAGTTTCTCTCGAATAAATTCACTCGCTGAAATCATCCGAGGTAGCTTACCGCAACAACGACATGCCCTCTGTCAGGTTGACTTCCGGAAAGAGAGACTTGTCCAGTCCGCCAAGAGTTGCTGGAGCGGTGAACAGCCACCACGTTGCGAACGGCTTCGAGTGAAGGTTGTTACCGGGGTTCAGCCACGTGCTCTCATGGCAGTACGAGACCAGCTGTTTCCAGGGTATCTTGGAATTAAGAACTTTCAAGTCCGCGATGTCCTCGATTCTTTGAGACACCTCGAGAAGAACTCGGCTCGCAGGCTGGTTCACCACGGGACCGTCAGCCGTCTCCACTCCCTTCAAGACAGAGACCTCCTTGCTCGACAGCACGTTTAGGAAGGACATCGTGGTCGGTTCACGCACAACTTGCTCCTGGAACAGTTTTCCCTCGTACGTCTTGGCCATCACTGTTTTCATCTGGGTACAAACTCGCCTAGTTTTCGCGGGATGCGTGAGCTTCTTGAACAGCGTCATTTCCAGAAGCGTTACTGGCGAAGCGTAGCAATGACCTGGGCCACCTTCCTGATAGAACTCCATGTTGAGGAATGCCCTCATGTTATTGGGGTCCTCCTCAATCAGCTCGTTGTTAGTCTTGTCGGCCATGCTAAAGTCTCCCAGCAAGAAGTAAGCGTATGCCAGGTGCTCCTTGATGACGGGAACTTCCACCGTGCCGTCGTGAGCTCGATCGAGCGCCTCCAGCATCCACTCTTTTGCGGCCTGGCCGTCCTCCACTTCAGTGGCCGCCGCCCCCAGATGAAAACAATCTCTGGCCGTCATCTCGAAGTTGTAGAGGGAGGACTCCGGATCGACAGCGTGGCCATCGGCTATCTGCTTAGCAGAGTAACCTCCGGTCCTCTGAAACTCGAGCACAGCATGGGCCGCCTTGAAGACGTCCTTCCTCGTAGGGAACTTGTAGCGTCTGGACCTCTTCCCTCCAGGTCGCATGGCCAGAAGCAGCTTGGAGTTGGTGTCGTCCTTGGCTTCCTCGAGGACTTCGATGTAGTCCTTGGCGAGCCGTTTGATGAGCAGGAACGCGTTCATGGGGAGGCCCAAGTACTCCTCCGGGTCGACGCCATCGTAGGAGCGCTGCGCCACTTCCAGCTTGTCGAGGCGACGTCGGATCGAGTCGAGTCGGTTGCGCTCGGCGTCGATGTAACGCAGGAACCAGCGGCTCACCTCCTGGTACGACCGGGTGAAGTAGGGGTCCTTCCGGCGCGAGCTCACGTAGTTTGGTGGGATGTAGGCCCGGCACGGCTGCACTTTGAGGAGGAAGACCACGATCCAGAGTGCCACTACTGCCGCAGTGCCGACTAGAGTCGCCATAGTTCACCTCGGATCACGGTGCCTTGGAACTAGCGTTTCTTCCCAGGCGCGGGGAAAGAACGAGAATGCACTCTTCTATTTTTTCTTCTTCTGGGACTCACGCAGTGGGCAGCACGAGCACCTTCTATTAATACACGTGGCGGCTTTCGTTTGCCTCGGCCCAAAGTTATATTAGAGCTAACTTGCGAGCGTTTTAGCGGCGGGTAGAGTAAAAAAAAACACCGTTTATCAAAGAATATCAGACAAAGGAAGAATGGGGTTGATTAAGTAGCTGATTATGCGGGTAAAAATAGCCTCTAAAATTGGCTGGGACTATTGCGCTCAATGGGAAAGTGCAGGTCCTGACTTGAGAGAAAAATTTGGTTTTGTTTTCGGAACAAATTAACCGTCTCTGGAAAAGGTAGGAACACAGGAAGACGGCATAAGAAAGTGCAGAATCAAAAACTGTTGAAAACGAACGGGAAAGATGAACTACAAAATGATTAGCAGCGTATAGGAAAAGAAGAGGAAGTAAGAAAAATTTACTGCAGATAAAGAGGAAGAATGCGATGGCAAATACGAGTACAAAGATGGACTGCCAGAGGGCGGAACAGGAGTGATAAGAACAGAATCCACAAAACGTTGGATCATATAATTTAAGCCCCGCTAACATCGCAGAAATGCCGCCTCGCCAACAGTAGGACAGGCAGATGTTAAGCAGACTCAAACTGCCATACATACGCAAAATGCAAGACCGAGCATGAAGTCCCCGAATAGCTCAAAAATGTCTCACAAGTAAAGCCCCTAGCAAGGAACATGCACCCTGTACACCACGCAGGAAGAAGAGAGGCCAGAGCTTAAGGCACAGAAAAAAAATGGAAGAACAGCATAAACACACTATGCACAGACTCGGTAGAGTCAATTTGAGGCATCATGGCGTTAGCAATCACAGGCTCGGATGGCAACCTCAGAAATGCGCATCTATCAGGTACAGTGACCCAACCCAAGTGGAGGAGGCATCCAGTGCGCACACAATAACCACTCGAAAAAAAAAGGATATAACAACGCATTCGCAATACGCTGGCAGGAAGTGCGTCAGGGCCAGGATAGTGCGGGCAGCCATTAGGATCCTGATGCACATCAAGGAAGCCGAAAGGAAATCGAGCTCAGATGGGCACCAGCGCATCAGACTTCACAGGGGAACGGAGGCGCACACGCCGCAGACCGAGAACTCCTACACCGGGCACCCCAACACACGGACGAGCACAACTACTCAAATGTGCTGACCACGTACTCGGAAGTTTTGCAACACTATAGGCTAGGAAGAAAACAGTACGCGCCACTGGATGAAGAATTAGACAAGGAACATGAAATAACACTGAGAAGAATGAAAACACATACTCAAGCCCAAAAAGACTTCATGCAATCTACCGAGAACACTATGAGCCGCAATGCACACACTGTGGCGTAGAAGCGGACGTATATCACACGGTATGAGCCTGCAAAAAAAAATACAGCAATAGAACCGACGATTGAGCGATGGGAGGAAATGCAGTCCAGTTCAGACCTGAAAGTTCAGCAGGAGCTGACTTAAAATGCCAGAGCGGCTTCAAGATCCATTGTACTCCCGGAGTAGGGAGACCAAGCACCAATCTGAGTTCCAATAAAATGTTTTTATCAACATCATTATCATGAGTAAACATATTTAAACATACTTTCCTCTAGGCGTCTCGGTGAGGCGAATAGTTACTTCATTGTCAACGCCTCGTTTTCACAACCGTTATTCATTTTATTTTATTGCATTCCCTGATTTTCTTTGCTTTGTTTAATTATTGAGTTTTAAGAAATCTCTTTTATGGTCCTCAGCAACGTTGTTGCCTTTTGCCCTCCAGTGATCCTTTTATTAAATAAAAACAGCTGTTTTATACCTGTTCGATTTCTTTGCTTCGTCATACGCAGAGTGCCGCTACATTCAAGAGGGGACGAAGGCTTTGCAGGTGTATAATCTGTAATCCACGTATATAGAAAAACGACGAGCAACAGAAGCCGAACTATATTCGTGAAAAGAATAAGTATGTTCACTTTGTAAAAGCTGCTTCAGTCTGAGTTCATTTGTTTGCATTGCGAGCAAATAAAATGCATTGCTTGATAGTGACACTGCACCAAACGAGAAAATGTGTTTGTTATAAAAACGCCCGTATCAATACTTAACGGCTGTCAACCGAAATATAAATTCGGTAAATAGAGAAGATGTGTTTCCTGTGTTCTCTTGGAATCCACTCCGTTACCCTCAAGGACCTGAGGCTATCTTGCCCTCGCATTGCATGCCCTGTCCAAGCCCATTAATTCCTCTTGATTTCGACTAGGATTTGATTAACCCGCGTTTGTTCCCTCACCCACTCTGCCCACAGCCTGCCTTTTGGGTCTAGTACAGCTCTAATCACGTCTCACCCACGGGTGGACCAAATATGCTCGCTTCCTACATGCAACTTCCTTCGCTTCCTTCGCCTAAGTCGTGCGCGTCCAGCCACAAAAGCGCTTTCTTATGCTTCCGGCCAACAAGCTTGTTATTCATCGTTGTGCGCGGAAGCAGAACGTGGGAGGTTACCTGGCGTTATTAATGTGGGAAAGCATCCACGGGGGTGAAGGCGCTCATGAGTCGACGTGCAGCACCGTGCCTCGGGCGATCGGCCCGGGGCACTACGCAGTCACAGTTGGAAGATAGAAACGCACGGAGGTTATCTGCAAGGTTAACCGTCAACGCAACCTTCGCTACTGGACGAGGGTTCGAGCAGCGGGAAGGGCGGCACAGTGCTCCTTCTTACCTTCAAAGCTGCACTCTGTTTCACGTTAACACACTGCTTTCTGCTAATCGTCCCGTTCACATGCGGTCAATGCGACTTGAAAAAAAATGGAGATGTTCAAGGCATGAGCATGGCAGCGATAAGGCAAGCGTTATGAATTTGTCAAGGCCCGAAAGGCGCAGCTATTCCTACGTCGCGTAATGAAAGGCAGCATATAATATAATTGAGGCTTCGTATACGAAAGTAGTATTTTGCTTCGAAGTCCGTCATACCCAGAGATCAGGTGCGAATGTACGAATTTCTAAATGGTCGGGAAGCTTCTGGATGCCTGGACCGAGAGAGAGGGGGTGGAGGGGTGACAAGCCAGGAGAGGAGGATGCATCAAACTTTTGTAGCGCCATCATGATTCGGCCATGATTGCCTACAGAATGTGGCGTGTACAATCTGTTCTTTGTTTTTAGCAGAATATTTACACTTAAAGAGATTGAAAATAAAATGTTGTTGCTCCAGCAGGCATGGCAATCGATTAAACTGAAATATTTCTGTAGCTCTGAGCAGGCTGATTTTAATAACGGCAGATATATGATATCTGCAACGTCCAGTTTTGTAGTAATAACGACCATGGTTGTCGCTATTACTATTATTTTTGCCCTTCCTCCCTCACCCTCATCTTTAAATCGCTGGCCCTCCCTCATCCTCGCCTCAAAATCACCGATTTTAACGTTACAGTTAGTTTTGCTTATCGCAGATATGTTCCGATGTTACTGAGTTGCTAATAAAAGCGCTAATTGCGCTGTTTCCGTCTTCAGCGTTTTTCCTGTGTTTGTCATGTATGCGCAACTCGTTCCTAAGAGTAGCCATGCACCAACTCGCCCAGCAAAAAGTTCATCTAAACTACTGAGTTTCACAAGGCGGAAACTATTGTTAACTGCTGGTTTTTGGGTTTAACGTCCAAAGGCGACTCAGGCTACGAAGGCACACCGGAGTAGAAGGCTAGAGATAATTTCGACCACCTGGGGTTCTTTCTTTAACGTGCACTGACATCGCACAGTACACGGGCCCCTAGAATTTCGCCTTAATAGAAATGCGACTGCCACGGCCGGGATCGAACCCGCGTCTTTCGGTTCATCAGCCCAGCACCATAATCACTCAGCCATTGCTGCGGATATTATTGCTCACTGCGCCCGCTTTCGGCTGTGTCGAACCGCATGAATCCTGCTCAGCACTCCGAATTCCTCAGTGGCCAAGATTGGAACTGGGCGCAAGCTGTAGTCGATAACTATATATAGTAAGAGCTGGGTGTCTCGGGTACTTCTGGCATCGGCTAAAATAAACTGTGCCAGGAGAAGCGAGGCCGTGAAAAGCACAAAAAAAAATTTCTCTCATCGCCTTCAGTAGCCAATCAGTGGAGAGTTTGGGAGGAATTTCAGTCAGGAAAGTATCCCGGCTGCCGCTAGAAAAGACACTGCCATAATTAATCGGGCCGGCCTACCCTCCGATGCACACTGGATAATTTTCTTGTGGGCGGAGTGGCAAACTATTCCACCGCACTTGATGAAGGTGGTTCGGGCAGCTCACCGGCTACATGGGTCACGCCTGATTAGCCGCTGACCGAAGATATGGGGCATAAACGGCAGGTCTTTCGGCCTGCCTTGTCCGGTACCGATCGGATGCCGGGCGAGGAGGTGGGGGGGGGGGGGGGTATGCCGAGTTAGTATGCAGCTCGGAGTGATTGGGCCACAGAGATCGTGCAGCCCGCCTTTAGCCTTAAGTTCTCGTTTAGTCGTCTTCTTTATTCTTTGTCCACGCGTGTTCTGGAACAGACTGTGCCCAGGATGGGAAACTTAAAGGCCAGCGAACCTGCTTTTATTTCGACATCTAAAGTTACCTGAGTTCGAACACATCCGGTCACATGAGGCTCTGCTTGTTTGTAAATACCTGCAGCGCAGTCTGAGAGGCTATAGCCTTTTGTTGCTCAGCACGATATCCTGAATTTGGTCAGGGCCGCGGCTAACGCATTTCGATGTAGGCGAACTACAAAGACACCCACGTACTTATGTGTGGATGCCTGTTAAACAACCCCAGCTGGTCGAAATTGATCCGGAGGAGGGCGGATGATAAGGAAAGACAGGAAGGTTAACCGGAAGAAGAAACCGGTTTGCTACCCGGAACTGGGGTAAAGGGGTGGGGAGTTATAAAGGCGAAGAAGAAAAGGGAGTAACAGGAAAATGAAGTCCCTGCGTGAAGATAGTAAGCGTCCGGTAAATCACACCTTATCGTGCAGGCCCGAGTTCTCAAGAAGCGGAGCAGTGTCTGTTAGGCCTTCACCGCCGACGATCGCCGCGACCAGTGGTCGAGAATCTTCATTTCTGTCAGCGGCCGTGGATCTAGAAGCTCCAGTGCACGGCAGAGAGACTGCCTTTCGGCACTGTATGCAGGGCATTCACAAGGAATGTGGGTTATAGTCTCGTCTCACCAGCAGATGGCACATGCAGGCATATTAGCCCTACCGATTACAAAGGATTAACGGTTGGTGAAAGCTACACCAAGCAACAGTCGACGCAGCAAAGTTGCTTCACGTCGTGGTAGGCCAGGTGGAAGCCGGAGCTTCAGGTCAGAGGGCAGGGATTTTAAACGTGAGTTCGAAAACTGGCCGAAATTCCACGCGGCAAGCGTGATCTCCCGCGCAAGTGCGCGAACCCTGCCCATTGCGTCTGCTATCTAAACGGAGACCGGCAGACAATCGCCGACATGGTGGGCAGTTCGGGCGACCTCGTCCGCGCGGTGAGTGCCTCAAAGCTTACAGCATTGCTTCGGCAAGTAAAAATCCAGAAATTATTGGCTGTTAACCTTTAACCACTTGTAAGCGCCGAGGAGCTGCGATTGCGCTGGTTTCTATTTAATGTGAAAAGGGGAATTTTCGCGAAACGGTTCCGTCTGAGCGCTAAAGCCGCCTTTTCAAAGGCTGCCTGCTTAACGTTCCTCCCGAATTACAAGGCCGCACAAAATCTTCTCGCATTAAAGGTCGGGTTTTCGACGATTTCGGTGCCGCCAGTATAGAGCGGCTCGCAAGGAACGTTTTCGTAATGTGTGGCGTCAGGATGTGTCATTGTGACGTAAAAAGCTGCTTTAGCGACGTCCGTGACGTCCTTCAAATACTTGCCTTGGCTTCGTGTGGCAAAGGGCAACGGTAATGTATATTGCCTAGCTCGGAACAAACGCCGCCATTGCACGGATATAGAAATGTAAACGTAGCTCGAGAAATAATATTTTGGACCTAGCTGTTAGCGCCCGTGTGACGTTTAAAGTGTAGTGGTAGCCAGACAGAACTGAGGTCTTCTTAAGCTTCCTAATTTACGTCTCCGCCAGCTGCCTTTCTCCGCATAGAATGTAAAGAGGGTGCACTGGTCCACATATAAGGGGAACTTGCGCTGAAGTTTGCAGTGCCGATTGCAGCGCCACAGCCCACTGCCTAGCGAGAAGAGCAAGCAGTTTTGGGTAGTACTCGTAGTACTTTTCCGCGCCACCTTCAGGCGCTTATTGGCATGAGCCTCTGCGCTCTGTCGATGGCGCACGAGCTGTGCGTCAGCTATCTGGGCTACGCCGAGAGAAGCTAGGCAATGAATGCTGCCAGCCAAACGCGGTTATCTAATCGCCCAAGCGGCTGACAAAAGCAGTTTTGTGTCACCGAATGGAACAATTGCAGTGCCACCTTGGCAGTGCAGGTTCCCCAAAGGGGCGCAGTAGTGGGTGCTTGCGCGAAAGCGTGCAGCGTTCCGATTCGACACCGACAGGCTATTTCGTAAGTCCAATGAAAGCCTGTGTGAGTACTCTTTCAGAGCAGGCCAGGCTCTTACTTTTTTTTCCCCCCTTTGAAATAGCTCTAGACGTGCTGTGCTTGACTCACTTGTAGAACTGTTGCGTCTGCTGTATCTGAGAGCTTAGAGCGACAGCCTGCTTAAGTCGTGCAGATGTGAATAGCGCGAAAAGAAAAATTAAACGACTAGTCAAGTGGCGGAATTATAAAACCTGCGATTGGTCGAAGTGGTATGACGTCATCAAAGGCGGGAAAATGACAATTGTTAACGAGCTTTGGTCAGTACTAGTACTTGCAAATGCAACGACTACAAAGGAATAGAACGGAACCGCAATATATTTGAAATAGAATAGGAATACATTTAGAACGATATTCGAATAAATTGAAATGTAATTGGAATAAAATTGCAATGCTTTCACCTTTCATGTACGTAAGTTCCTTAAGTGGCCCCGGTAATTTTTGGTTTCTTGTCAAGCGTAGCTTTCTTTCATTACCATCGTTTAGTTCTTCGTTGCCACTACACTATCCGTTCACAAATGTGAAATATCAATAGTAGATAACACAAACGCCGTAGACATGAATACGGTCATTGATAAAGAAAGCAAGTACAAACAGCATGTTGAACTGAAATCAGAGGTGTAGTGGAAGCTTATGAATATGTACTGAAGGATATCAATATACGAAAACGACCCACATACCACTATATAAACGGCCCCAGATGAAGCCTGAAGGAACGTCATCGCGATAACAACGTACCCGTGATAGCTGCCAACTTCTTCAGCTAGCACGAGGGCAGACTGTGCGAAATTATCTGGATCTCAGGTCATATGGAAATGCTTGGCAAATGATAAGGAAAACTTACTGGCACGTTTTAGTGCTGTCCAGTCCTTCCTAGCTTTCCTAGTGAAAGTAATCCGTTGCAACGATAGCATAAACGCAGCCCACTCAAGGCATTGCAATATCTCAACTGCAGATTCCGTCTTCCCACTCAACTCATTCACCAGGAAAAAATAATCGCTGCTGAGACAAGCGCAGACTAGAACCTTGTAACACCACTCAGGCACCACACAATTTTTGTCCGAGAATGTTGGACATGTAAGTGATAACCCTCACGTGGGTTTCTGGGCACGCTTCGATCCCCGGTAATCAGCTCGTTCATGCGCTTGCCCGAGAAATATCCCACCGGGCCCCGGAAAATCGGACACCCAAACCCACGCAGGAAACCTCGCGGACTCTGCTGACATGCCACCAAATCACCACTCATTACAAAAACAGCTACTTAACCCTCCCACCACCTCACCGTGCAGTAGATTCAAAATAAAATTCGGTCTGGCGGCAACTGCGGACAAACTGTTACATCTCCCTCTACCTCCTTCATCGGTACCACCCTACTTTGACCCTCCTCCCACTGTGTGAAACATGCGGGGCGGCCAAGGCCACCCTCATACAGTACTTATGGGCAGGCCCCTCCCCGCCCATGACAGGTCCCCCCCCCCCTACCCAACTCATTCCCCTCCTCATGGGAGACCACTCTGCGAGTTGCTCAACCAGCCGGCGAAACATGGCTAGTGGATAGTGCTCTGCGTTAAGCCTAGGCCCGTGGACTCTTGGGCAAGTAGGAACTCACCCTTCGAGACCACTTATTTTTTTGCAAAAATAAAGTTTTCCCACCACCACCAACAACAACAACGACTACATTTAGAAGTTTTCTTCTTCTTCATCGCCTTGCGTTACTAATGTTATTTCTGTTAGTATCATAACTCTTCTTGATTTGAAGTGCAGATCCTCTACTACGAAAATGCAATGAACCAGGAATTCAGTCACCTCCAGCACCTCTGCACTACGTCACTTATTTTCGTAGTCTCTAAATCAGTTATTTAGGTAAGGCAAGCAACACTGACCAGAGTTTAGAGCTCAAGGGCGGACTTTTTCTTTACGTAGCTTCCGTTGAATTCAGAGTGCGGTGAAAGGTAAAGTTCAATAAATTCTACGTCTTTTCAACCGGTCCGCAGCATGTGACATCATAATGAATATTGTAAGATCAAGTTCATGGCAAGTCGACAGTTACTTGAATCGCGAATAATAAATGAAATGCGATTGCTGTTGCTTGCACGCACTACTGGCCAGTCTTGCAACTTTTCAAATGCTTTCCATCCAAAATATTCCTTTTTTTTTCATCCAAGCTTTCGTCTGAGAGCTGAATCTTCCAAACGACTTGGTAAATTATTCAGAAGACTTCTTCCCGAACTGCATGGAAGGCTCAGTGCTGAGCAGGAAAGTTCTGTCGCGTATGAATGTAAAGTATTGGGGTGTCAGGACGTCGAGTACAGTTCAGCGTCTAAGACACGAGCAGGATTCTCGTACCACACCGCACGACGCGAAGCCTCAGTGCGAGAGGCCGCACACCTACGCTTTGACGCACATGCCTGCCTCTACACTGGCACTTCTCGGTGCGCCTCGAGCTTATCGAAAACGCTTCTTCCCCTACAGCGAGGCAGTTGTAAATTTTACCGCTCCTGCGTCATTGGTTTCGACTACAGTCGTAGGACTTCGGCATAAACTTCGCGGTTTTCGTCAGAAGGAGGTCGCAAATGAGAATTTATCCGGCGAAGATGGGACGCCATTATTTATGGCCTTGGAAAGTTAGCAAACACCCGCACTCGTTATAAATGGAGTGGTCTGTCTGGCTGGTCTGGTCGCAAAGTGAAATGCATTCCTGAGCCACTTGCCTTGCAAAACTATCAAAGAAACAAACAAGAAAACAAACGCACAAACGGCTTCCATTTCTTTTCGGCCGGCACAGAGTAACAGAACGACGGAAAAAGCCGTTTTATTAACGGAACTTGCCAGCCGGTTTCTCAGTTACTCAGAGCGTTGAAGTGCTGTGCAAGCTATGAGCACGTGCCGGTCAAACCGTCGGAGCAATTATTGAGCCCGAAAGAACCAATAATTCCAGAGGTCAAACGGGCCGAGGTGCTGCAGTCGCCGCAGGAGTCCTGGACTTGAGTCCCCACCCATGAAGACTCCCAAGACGCTATGAGCAATGTATAAACGTTTTGTCTATCTCTCTCTCTCTCTAGAGAAGAAAGAAAGGTTATTCTGTTTCAGATATTAAAGTGTCACTAGCACATGAAAGCTCTAGCAAGGACGTTCCTTTTTCCTTCTCGTTCACCCCTCTCCTCTAGCGTGTCGTCTTCGAACAATTTTTTTTTCAGTTTTCCCCCGAGAAAGATCGTGCACAAACCCCTTATCAAGGGGTGAAAAATTACATGACCTCAGCGAGCTTTCTCTGTGCTTAACAAGTCTTTCATATTATAGCGTTGCTATATATTAATACGTGCAGCTAATAATATTAATTCTGTTACTTTGGGACGACTGTGGTATGCTTACTCGCCTTCTTGTTCATTCTTCCTTCCGCTTTAGACGGCATTTTTAGCGCTAACAAAACACGTACATTTAAGAGAAGGAAGGACACGGAACTTCCTTTTTTTTCGTGTACGCGTTTTGCTAGCGCTAAAAATGCCGTCTGGATCTGAAAACCATCTAGCCCGTCTGCAACTTCTTTTAATTCATTCCACTTAGAACGCTTCAATATCGAGCGTAGTGGGACAGGGCTAACGTTGTTATTTGCTACTTATAATTTATGTTTTATGTTTTGCATTCGTATACCTTTCGCCGGTCCGATCGCCTCTGAATGATTGAAAAAGTAATAAAAACAGAAGTTGGGAACCCCCGGAAAGAAGAGAAAATCATTTTGACTCACCGTTCCAGAAGGTACGTTTGGTGCGTCCAAGTATTTTTTTTTCTTTTTTGAGGAAAGGAAATGGAACGGTAACCGTCTGAACAGTTTGTTCTTTCTTCTTTCACTCCCACCTTCCACCCTTCCCTCACGGCGTAGTTCGGTTGTCCACCGATATGTGAGACGATTACTGCGCCATTTCCTTTCCTCAAAAACCGGTTTTCAATTTTTTCAACCCCGCCGCGGTGGCTCAGTGGTTAGGGCGGTCGGCAACTGATCCGGAGTTCCCGGGTTCGAACCCGACCGCGGCGGCTGCGTTTTTATGGAGGAAAAACGCTAAGGCGCCCGTGTGCTGTGCGATGTCAGTGCACGTTAAAGATCCCCAGGTGGTCGAAATTATTCCGGAGCCCTCCACTACGGCACCTCTTCTTCCTTTCTTCTTTCACTCCCTCCTTTATCCCTTCCCTTACGGCGCGGTTCAGGTGTCCGCCGATATGTGAGACAGATACTGCGCCGTTTCCTTCCCCAAAAACCAATTATTATTATTAATTTTTTTCAGCACTTTGGTCTCGGCACAAGGCTCCGCGCACACAGTTCTGAAAGGCTACGGACAGTTACTGCGCCTTTCCTTTCCTCTCCTCACAAGCAATTGCTATTCGCAGATGAAACGTTTAGCACCCTTCTACGCACCTACCATTATCTTGATTAAACATGCAAAAGAGCGCAAGTGCTTTTGTGTTTCAATTCATTCCGAGGAGAATGCATCCCGGCCTTTATCACCGGCTGTGTAAAGGTCTGTCAAAGGCAGAGTAGCGGCTTCTGCTCCGCCTGTATGCTATGATACTTTGCGGTACCCGGCAGCTCTCGAACATTTCGACCCTTCTTTCTCGGGCAGCTGTCCGCACTGTGCGAAGAAGTCTTCGGAATTCTACCACCTGGTGTGGGCCTGCCCCTACTACCCTGCTATCCCTCCTCACCCTAACCCAACCCGGGAGGACTGGGAGGCGACCCTGCTCGGCTGCTCTGACCAGCAGGCCCAACGGGCCTTGGTCGGACGAGGCCGGGCGGCGGCCGACGCCACTGGGATCCCGAACTAGGGACCTCCACCTAGTACCTGTAAGGGCTGGCCCCCTCTGGGTAATCTCATGCATAACCTCCTGTAAGTGTATGTGCACATAAATGTCTTACACCCCCACCACCACCAGTTTATTTGTTAGGTTACGTGTAAGTTGTGCAGTGTGATAGACACTAAGAGCAACGATGTAAATGTACTTTGTATGTAATCAGTATTAGTAATCTTAGTATTAGTAATCAGTATGACTCACCCCGTGTTGTTTCAGCGCCGTGTGGTGGTAACTGTGATATTTCTCTAAAGAACTTGTGCTCACTTTTATAGAAAAGTAAACCGCCGTCTCCTGTATGCAAAAAAAAAAGTGTCTACACTTGAACGGTTTCTTCGTACATAGCCCACAGTGCTAAGGCGATCGACAGCGACGAGGAATCAGGAATGAGTGTCGGGTGATAAATTTCAGCCACTTTCTCGCCCCGTAAAGCCTAATTAAAAAATTAACAAACTCTGCTCAGTGAAGCCAATAGGAAATACAGTCAGGATGGTTTGATTTGGCGTGGCGTTAAGACCATAGTTTTTTTTTTGGTGCGTCTAATGTTAGCACGAAAGCAGCCTGGTGCTCTTTGGTGCTGGTTGGTGCGCACGCCTGACCCGGTTGGGACGTCGGCTTTGCGCACCAGACAGGTCTGGTCGGTTCTGGTGCACACACCAGATTAGACTGGTATATTAAAGCCTGCAAACAACAGTTAATTGTACTATTGGGGACAGAAGTAGCCAGGTCGCCGCTTCGACGGCCGGAGCAGGCGAAACTGCATCGGTGCGCCATCTAGCGATGACTCGTCTGGTTTTAGATCGAGGAGGAGCTAGGACGCGCGTGGGGCCCTGCTTGATCACGAACCAGACCACGAACCGAACCAGGCCTAAACTAAATGTATCGACTCTAGTAAAGAAAAGAAAGCGCATACAGGCACATATAACAAGCAAACATCATGCAAACAGTTCATATATTAATTTCGTTTTGTGCTTCTCAGCTAGGCTACAAGACCATTCGCTTCACTGCTCGCAAGTTCAGCGAGTCCTAATTTATTATGCGCTTCTTGAATTTTCCTTAAGGTAGCGTTTTTTGTTTTTTCGAAGTTTCCAGACATGCAGCAACTATCCCGCTAGAATATACTGCGAGACTGTATTTTGTAATCTTTTGGAGCACATAAAGGCCAATTATACGCTGAAAAACTTGAAACGGGCGATGGTTATGTATTTATCATGTTTATTCCAAGCGCCCATGATTACATCGCGAAAAGGCTCGTATCGAAAAACGATAATTTGATACGTTTTGCCCGAAAATGAGGGCAATTGCGGCTAAAGAAGACAGTTGGGACAGCTGACAGTTTTTGAATAGCTCCCCAACGGCGACTAGCACAACAAATACAAATGTCAAGAGAAGAGGGTTTTTCACACCTTTTTGATTCTAATTCCTCTTTCTAGAGCTGGTAACCTTGTCGAATACGTTTCCACTAAAATGTTCCTACGTTGAGTGTTCACGATATGGTATAAATGTCCATTTGATATAAAAAAGAAGATCCCTAATAACCCATATAGAAAACAGTGCAGTTGACTTAGTGCACTTAGTCACAAGCGTGACAACACGCGTTTTGACCATTAAAGTGTTATCAGTAGCAAATACTATAAAAAGCTCAAATTTCTGGCTGCGCGAGGCACATTTTGATTCCTTTCTGTGTTACTGCTGGTATGCTTTGTGAAGAAACGTCTTGCGCGATGCCCATACATATAATTTGTTGACGTTTATTAAGCTGAACTTCTTGAAAAACAGTTTCCTCTGTGAATACCAAGCCGTGACTTCCTTCAAATAACAAATAACTGAAAGCTGCTTACATATCTCAAACGTTGGTGACTTCTTGGAAAATCCCCCTTTGCAGGATATATTCATACCCTTTCACGTGTTCTAACTACGACAAACACATTAAAATCTTGCTTTGTACATGACTTGATAAACCACAGAGAACAAAAAGGCTCTTGTTTCTATGTAAGGACTTAAGCGAAGCACTAAGGGAAGCAACATTTGCACTTTTTGTGTTGCGCATTTTTAGCGAGAATTATGCTTTGTTACTTCGTCATTATTATTTCCCTGCAGGTGTACCGTCACAACTGAAAAGTTTCGCCGATTGATCGTCGGAGATTGCGGGGCTCGTCAATTTGCGGCAATAGGCGATTTTGTATTCGACATGCTGTATTTAACATAAACGCTTTATGATGACCAAACTCGGACTCCAGATCTGTGAATCTAATAACGTTAGATACACAGCTGTTGTGCAAACAAAGTTACTTGCATTACGTGTATAATATCTCTTCATTTCACCACCTGTGCTTCTATAGTACCTAAAAAAAGTTGTGTAAGGGTCTCTCTGAAACTTTGTTGATCTTTATGTTTGTTTTGGTACCAATATAACGCAAGGAATTCTCCCACTATAGCCCAAGAAGGGAGTGTGGGGCGACATCATGCCATTGTAAAGAACTATCGATCGTCCCAATCGTTCAAACCGAACGGAGGTGAAGACGAAAATGAAAGACTATAAAATTGCACTCACTGAAAGTATCTTTGTACAATTATAAATCTCCCACGTTTCCCATCTCGGTCAGTGCGCCTCAAAAGAGAGTGCGACAAAATGTCTTGTCGTGCGTGCTCTGCACTCGATATGTTCCATTTTTTTTTGTTTCTTGAGTTAATCTCTTTTGTTTACTGTTGTCGTAAACATTATGTCGAACAAGCGTGGAAATAAACCAAATGAAACAGTGAAAGCAAGCCCGCGTATACCTTGGAACACAGACGCACATACACATACACATACGCCGCTTGGTTCCTATGGAGAGAAACTCTTCTCGGAGTAATGGCCATTCCTCGTGACGTGGCGGCTTCGCCGGCGGCGCCTTGAAGTCTGTCTCCGGGGAAATACGCGCCGGTGCTGCGTCGAATCCTGGAGCGTCTCAAACGGTGAGCCAACAGCACGGAGAAAATTGGGGCCGTGGAGGAAAATTGAAAGAGACACAACGCCCAAACAGGAAATGGACAAGAAAAATAA
>JARKHS020015439.1:0-30000 GCA_030143305.2 Amblyomma americanum | reverse complement strand
CTACAGCTTCCGGTAAGCACGAGCATGCGCAGTGCGGTTTGTGAAATCGGTCTATTGGAATAGGATACAGTTACGTGCGACGCTGGCCAAGTGATGCCAGTACGTAATGACACGGGGAACTACCTGGTTGTTGGTCTTCCCAAACTTGCTTGACCGGTTTTGTAGAGCTGATACAGACCCGCACTAGTTCGTTCAATAAGTTACCGCTAGGGCTGTGCGCGATATTCAGGGCAGACATCCTAGAATACCACTAAAAAGTAACCTCCTGTTATGACGTAACGCGACCTGCTGGGAGCTCTGCTATCATAAGCCGAGGCTGTAGCAATTCCTGAAGTTACGATTGCGAGTGTGTTATACAAACTGTTGTAGCGCGTTGTTTGCATTAATAGCAGAGTCATTAATTCGTTGCTGCAGTTTTCAGTCATACAACCCGTGTTTTAGTTCAATGCCAACAAATCTTAGGTCAGGAGTGCAGTCTTCAGTACAGTACTGTCACGTGGCGGTAATCACAGTCGGGCCGGCAAGACAATAGCTGAGAGATTTAGAAGAAAACTGTTTACTAAGAGAACTCTTGTCCTCAAAAGAAACAACTCGGCAGCGACGATAGAGGAATTGCACTTTGCTGTCGGCGAAGATCAGAGAACCGGTAGCCGTAGGCCGCGTTCAATTTCAAGCCTGCGGGGAACTTTTGAAATAAGAAGCATCAAACCTAGACAGTCATCTCGAACATGGTGGAAACAGTCGTGGACGGCTACGATTATTACATGAATTCTGGTTGCCCCTCGCGTGACACAGTGATTAGGCCGTGTGTGGCCGGCGATAAATAAATAACGTAATCAACGATCACAGAAAATAAACTTTGGCGACATTAACCGCCTCTTAATTGAAATTTATTTATCTAGTTTGTGCACTGAAACGTTCTCCAGTGCTAAAAAGTCCAACTGGTGCCTTAATTAGGTTCCGGAGACGTTTTACAAGCCAGCGAGAGCCAGTATATATAAACAACGAAGAATGTACAACAGAAGGCATATTCATGCTTCGTATACATTCTGATGTCAGAAACAACACAAGATAATGAAATATGTATACACGCTATATACATAAATAGAAAGCTCACAAAAATTTTCTGCGGTTTAACTACTACTGCATCTGGTTAGAGAGCGAAAGCTGTGATGTATCGGACAAGTATACGTGGCTTGGCGTCTGTAACGTTGAGTGCGTTCCGCACATTGGATAGGCAGCGCGCCCAACCTGGCACCCTGGCAGGTGGCAGTTAAATTAATGGTTCATCGCGAGAAGTTGGTCACCCAATGAACGCTGAAGCCTATACCACCGCCCTCTACCGGCGAATCGAACGGTCAAAGATCAAGGTTAGAGGTCAAGTAGTGCTACACCATGATGGACCACATATGTTAAGGCCTATAGCCACACTTGACCTCTGGCTCAATTGAAGGTCAACCGGCAACACACGGCGAAACCGGCTTTACCTAGCGTAATGAAGCTTTCGCTTCAATACGACATTTATGTATAGACATATAACGAGCATCACCCAATGCCTAAAAACAAAACGAAAGACAGACGAAATAAACACTCAAAATGGCGTCCATTAGCGCGCGTTATATGGTTTCAGGCGCTCGACATGCACCACTTCTGGTCGTGTGCGGTGTCGCTGGGACGCTGCCGCTCCATCGAGAATGACTCCATAGTCCAGTTCACCTAGTCGCCGAAGTAGCTTGTATGGTTTGAAATAGCACCTTAACAGTTTTCCACCAAGTCGTCGACGGCGGATTGCAGTCCACACCCAGACTCTGTCACATGGCTTATATTCTGCGTCTGCTTATCGAGAGATCGAGAAATGGATGGAGCTTTCTTTTTGCACCTGGACACAAACACCCAAAGAGACGCAGAGAATCAGGATTGGGTGGCATAACACGCAGTTGGATTTATAAAAAAAAGAATTGAAGTGACCTCAGATGTGGTGGCGGTTTGAATGCGACGCACCTTGACTGCATTACGAGAAAGGTTTCAATATGTTCAGCAGAAAGAGTTGCGTTATCTAAAATTACGATCTGTTCATACTGTGATGATTAAGTTGCAGAGCGCAAGGAAGCCGGCTTGTACGATTATGCAGCCAGGACAGCAGCTTGCGCATGTTGGTTACTCGTTTGTGATGGAACAGCGCAGAACGACGGGACAGGAGAGGAAACAGGCGCAGACTTACAACTCAGTTTATTTCGCAGAACCAGGGCTTCTTATACCATCTGCACAACCACATGCGTCACACCCATCTCGCTCATATACTCTAAAGGAGAAGTTTTGTAATCATAGAAGTGAATCAAAGTTTAACATGTCAAGTTCCTTCTTTGTTAACACGACGGACGGCGTACTGGCACAATCATGCATCGTATTCATTTCGTAATCGCGCATCGTATTAATTTCTCACCTTCACTTTCTGCGGTCGCTAACTGAGCCGCACTCTATAAATAGCAGGAGAAAGAAGCCATCGATTATTCTTAGTGCGCAGTGTATTTTTCACGAGCTAGCGCTTTAAATTCCACCTTTTTCTCTGAAACTGTGGAGTGCTTAAATCCACTACCGGGAAACAAGGGCTCGTCACAACATATTGTTTTCTTTGCCACTGACACATGCTAACGTGCTATGACACATGCTAACGTGCTATGTCTAATCGGCAGTCTGTTAGCAAAATTCACCGCTGTATTAAGGAAGTTTTCCTTATATTACGCTGCCTCACGCAAGGTTGTACCCTCTCGTTCTATACCTCTAAACGAGGCTGCAGTATATTTAAACAAATAATTAATTACATGACGCGCTCTTCCCGCAGGCCTATCAGCTTTCAGGCAAGAAGCACTCGTAACAGTTTCGTGCTCCGGCACACAAAACGAGCAACTTGAAAATGTTGGCTGGAACTTTCTGGAAGGAAAATAGTAAGCGTACTGCGTGCCGCGGTCGAGTTTGTAAAATGCTGCCCACAAATGGTCAGGCAGCATGGAGGGCTTGCGTGGTGATAAACTCTCCATTAGCGTTAGTAAATAGATGTTGCGTGAGCTTCTGCGAGCTCGTCTCAGCGAGTGCTATGGGCTTCAAGCGTAGTTAATTAAAGCGCGAGGACTTAGACATCGCCAGCTCACAGCGGGAGCATCGAGCGCTACCAGCGCACTGAATCCGCGCCGATCGAACCAGACTCAGCCCCAAACTGGTTTCGGCGCCGAGACCTAAATTACAAATGGCCACTCAAGAATGAGCTGCCCACACCGTATGGCAGTCAGTGCTAATCTGGCTTGGTCGGGCCCCAAAATGACACGATGAAATGCGTCCGACGCGGACAGCGCGGGAGATCGCAATTAAAGCCGCGGCCTATTTCCGGGCATTTCTGGTAAGGCCAGAGCCGCTCCTCATGCGAGTGATCAAGGCTTCCGTATGGAAGCCGAAACGCCTTCGTTTTAAAGAACAACCTTTTGGTCGGCGTCCCTTTTTTCTTCAGTCATGAATCCTCGTGCGAAGATGTGAACGAGGTTATGAAAAAAAAATGTTGTAAATAGAGGCGCGAAACGCTTTGCGCGACAGCTGCAGAAATGCGTGCCACCGATTGCTCACAAAAGTGCTTGGATTCTGGAGAAACTACCTTCGTCTACTACTTCTTCATTTTCTTTCTTCTGTTGTTCCTGCTATGGTCACCTGGATAGCACGGGTGCCCTGTCGTCGAGCACTACACGGGCTCGACATAAACCGGAAGCCCGGTACCGGCCCTGCCCGCGGGCCAGGTAAGGCCGGTCCGGGCCAGGCCGGATAAGACGGCGTTTCTTAGTGCCTAGGCGGGATCCTGGCTTGAAGTTAAGGTCCCAGGCCGGGCTTGGACTCGTGCATAGAGAAATTTTATCGAACTTAAGATTAAATATGGTCGGTTGAAGCACATACACTTGGGACATTCTAGCAGAAACCTTATAGCGACAAGGATAGAAGGGCGCAAAATGAGGGCTGGGGAAAAAAAAGCAGTCAAAATTTATTTACTTATATTTTTGTCTTGGGTGTATGCTACACCTGCGTTGTTTTCAAAAGCGCGAGGAGAATCACAAGTAAAACTCTGTTTGTTTCCTTTGTCTGGCCTGCCACCCTCACTGTTCGGGAAATGTAATAGTCCCGGTAACAAAATCTCGTCAGGAAGATCTCCGAATGAGCGGAATAAGCAAAAACGCAATTTTAAACCAAGCTAGGAAGATTGGTTTAAAACAGTATTTGTAAACCAAGCTTATGAAGCGTTTCTCACAGTGCGATTTCCTCAGCACAGTTCACGTACCTTGAGTTTCACCCATTATGTCTGAACATGGTTGCTAAGTAGTCTTGTTTTGTCACTTGAAGTTAAGATCGACTAGTTTGATTTACTGGTTGGTTGTGTGTCGTCGCCACCCCCAAAATACACCTGTACGCTACGAGAAACTCTATAGGTCAAGAGCAGATTGTTTTCGACTACTTGGGATCTAATGGCACACACTGCAGAATGAATAGTCCGTTCTGCTTCTAGCCTTAATTGAAATGAGCCGTGCGCAGCCACGACTTCAACTCTCCAACTCGCTAAATCATGCTCATTAAAAAAAAACTGATTCCGTTGCTACGACTGTGATGAAATTTTATTTAGACATTTCAGGCTAAAAAAATAACGCTGATTTAAAGTGCAGAGCTAACTCAAAGCAGCTTAATATGCAGTATGCAACCCTTTTCACTCGAGCCTATAGGAATTGAGGAGCTAGTCGAGATTACTGTTGAAGAATGCCAAAAAAAAATTGGCGGTGGTTTAGCTCTGGTTAAACCTGGAGTGACGCGATAGCTACAGCTGGGCGAGTGGAACTTGCTCAGTTGAATTGCAAAGCCAGCCTTTCGCTCGGCCGTTCCTTCTTCATCTTCGTCCCACTTGACGCGGCGCACGCGCACAGCTGTGGCAGCTCGGTTTCGCTGGTGCGCCGTGCCGCCGGCAGCTGCTCCGCACCACGTGGCTGGTCACGTGACCAACCACGTGACGGACCACGTGATCAGCCACGGCGCCGCGCCGCCGGCAGCTGCTCCGCCCCACGTGACCAACCACGTGACTGCGTGGCGGCGCAGCCACGGGATTGCGGTGCTGCCACCGCCGCGGCGCCGTCACGCTGAAGGCTCGAAATGCTAGCGTAATGTAGCTATCGCTACAAAAGGCGAACGAGCCGCATCCGTTTCTGGCTTCGAGATTAGCAATAAAATGTCTTTAAGCGTTATTACGATTTGAGCCCCTTCTCGGGAGACATGTTTTGCTTGTGTAGTAAGCGTCTACTTGCACACAGTGAGCAGCTGGCCTGTTTGCCGCTGCGGGCAACGAACCAGGGCTAGACACGAGGCCGGGACTCGAGCTGAGCTTGGCGGGTTGGACCGGGATCAGTAAAGCGACATTTTAGAGGGCCTGGGCCGGGTCCGCATTTGAAGCCGAGGGGCTTGAATGAGTTCCGTTGCATTGTTCTACCCTATCCTCCTATCCTTGCGACCTTGCATGCTAGGATAGCCCCATGTGTCCCTTCAAGACCTTAAACTCCACGTTAATATTCCTAGAGCACTGGTGCAGTTAGTGGTCAAGTGGTGCGCCACTGCACTGGCGGGCGGTTGTTCCAAGCAGAGCCACCCGTAGGCTTATGTGACCCAGGTTGACCTTATGTCGTGGTCAACCTGGGTCGAATAAGCCTACGGGTGTGACATTACGCCACGTGACCTTAATCTCAGGTAACCTTAAGTCACGTGACCATGAAACTAATGCACCGACGGGTTACACCGACGGCGACGAGAAAGCCAGGGTCGGGCGCCTCACAGCTATCGGCTGTAAAATTGAGGACGAGAGAAGTGTGGTGAACCGAGATATACGGCCAGGTTCTCTTTTTCATAAAAATGTGCAATTTTATGGTTTCCTCGTGATCTGTGGATGAATGCAGACTCAAGAAGGCTTTGCGATGCTTTATATTTTCGCGAAAACTTCAGCACTTGACAAGAGAATTCTAATAACAAGGCTAGAATTTTGAGTGATGTACCAATCATCTGACTTGGAGACCTGCTAGAATTCTCCTAAGCTTTGTGCTCACTACGAGAGAGATAGAGAGAGAGAGAGAGACCGGAAAGCAAGGAGGCTAACCAGAAGACCATTATGTTTGTCCACCCTAATGTGGAGAGAAGGAAAGAAGCGAGTGCGTAGGATGGAGTTTGAGAGCAAAAGAGGGAGGGAAGGCGTAAAAGACGAACCAAAGAAGCTTACAGCTTTGACATGACTCGCCGCTAAGTACTCTTACCTGCACTCCCATCAAACGGAACAGTGCTTGGCAGGTGTTAGGTCGCGGTATCGAATCCCGACAGCACTGGCCGCATTTCGATGTAGGCAGAATGCACAGACGCCCTCTGGCTGTGCAATGTCAGTGGGTGTTCAACAACTGCAGGTAGTCGGTATCCACCCGGAGCTCCTCACTGTGGTGCCTGTTCATCTCCTACTCCGTTCACTCCCTCCTTTATCCTTTCCCTCACAGCTTGCATCCGCTCTCTACCATGAGTGCCACAAATACTGCGCATGTCATTTCCTCATTAGCGTATTTACATTTTTCGTCAGTGCCGCCTTTGCGCAGTGACACGCGTCTTTTTGGGCTGAACCTTAGTCACGCACGCAACGTATACGCGAAAAAGCCTCGTTGCTGCCCCAGACGTCGTGAACGTAGCTTTCCGCAATACCGATGATGAAAACGATCATCATCAGCCTGACTACACCCACTGCAGGATAAACGCTTCTTCAATACCTCTCCAATTAACCGTGTCCTGTGCCAGCTGTTCCAGCGTAACCTATAAAACTTAATCTTATCCGCCCACCTAACCTACTGCCGCCCCCTTCTAAGCTTGCCTTCTCTTGGAATGTACTCCGTTACCCTTAAGGACCAGCGGTTATCTGGCCTTCGCATCACATGCCCAGCCCAAGCCCATTTCTTCCTCTTGACTTCGACTAGGATGTCATTAACCCGCGTTTGTTCCCTCACCCACTCTGCCCGCTTCAGGTCTCTTAACGTTACACCTATCATTTTTCTTTCCATGGCTCGCTGCGTTGTCCTTAACTTAAGCTGAACCATTTCCGTTAGCCTCAACGTTTCTGCCCCATAGGTGAGTACCGGTAAGATACAGCTGTGGTGAACTTTTCTATTGAGGAGTGTGACTTAATCCATTGAGGATCTTTTCCTTGCCGACATAAGAGAATGCGCGTAATCTGAGCGTGTGACATCACTATTGAGATCAAAAACTACAGACACAAAACTTTTCCCCGTCTTCGCCTTCTCTTGCCAGACCTCCTTTCGTTTCGACCACTATTCCACTCTTTCGACAAAACTCTCTGCCTACCTTTTCTGTTTCAACGAGAACTGAACTTTTTTCATTGAAGCCACATTAATCCAAACTATTTTTTTTCGATAGCTGCATCTAAAAACAACGTGAATGTGCAAAGGCAGCCGATAGAGCTGCCGTGCACACAAGAAACAGTGACCTCTACAGAACAGAGTGTGTGAGAGAGAGTGAGAGTGAGTGTTTGCGTGTGTGTGTGGGGGGGGGGGGGGGGCGAGAAGTTGCATACGATTTTTTAAAAATAATCTAATCCTAGTTGGATCAGCTTTTAGGCTATTAAGAGCAGTGGCTGCTGGGTAGTAGAAAAAAGTTCTGCATAAATTTGCAGATTAAAGTCCTACCGAGGGTGGCTTCCCGCAATAGGACATCAACCATCCGTGCTTCGAGAAGGGGTTTGCATCGTGCCCGGCGTATGTTTGTGGGAACTACGGCGAGTACGGGGAAAGCAAGTGATCCTCATTGTACAGCTTTGATAATTGTGCTATTCAAAGCATGCAAGCGCTTTACTGTGACAGACGCATGTGAGCGGGCTGTGTGATGGACCTTTCGTAATATCTCATAAACGAGAACTCACACTTTAAGCTTATGATCAATGGTAATTTAATTCAGGTTTATTTTTAGGTTTAGAAGTGCAACGTGGGCCCCTCGTAAATGTCTATAATTTATTGGCGTTTGACGTCCCAAAGCGACTCGGGCTACGAGGGACACCGTAGTGAAGGGCTGGGGAAATTTCAACCACCTGGGGTTCTCTAACGTGCACTGAAATCGCACAGTACACAGGCCTCAAGAATTTCGCCTCCATCGAAAGCCGGGATCGAACCAGCGTCGTTCGGGTCAGCAGCCGAGCACCATAGCCACTGAGCTACTGCTGCGGCCTTCTCGTAAATGTCTTGTTGGCCGAGCCCATATGAACGCGGAGGAGGAGATCCCGTGCCCAATATGAGACCACGATTAAATGAATGCTCTCAACTTAAACCATGTTAGAGCGGATATTCCCACCTGTTGTCCGCCTTGATGTGGATGCTGTTACGTAACGTTCATAACATCCGCGTTGGAGTGGATGCTCCAGTGGTATTAAGGCTAGCGCGGCAACACTAAAAACTGAGTGTTTTATGCTTGTGTACTATGGCCTTCTGGCCCAAAGGTTTTATCAGTCGGACAATGTTAAATAGACATCGCGAATATAAAGTGGGCGAATCGCAGTGGTAGCGAATAGACGGCGTCGTGCTAAGTCGCAATTTGTGGGTACTGAAAACTGAGCGTGTTATCAGTGGTCGTATGTTTGATGCCCTTTCAGTGTCAATGTTCACTGCACGATATCCTATTTAGTCGGTGTTGTGTAACAGTACTTGCCACCTCTTCACTGCACTCGTGGACTGATCACATTTTGATAGCCTTTAAAAGCCTGACCTAAGACAAAAAGAATTTTCATGGTTTTATCACACACACACACACACACACACACACACACACACACACACACACACACACACACACACACACACACACACACACACACACACACACACACACACACACACACACACACACCACACACACACACACACACACACACACACACACACACACACACACACACACACACACACACACACACACACACACACACACACACACACACACCACACACACACACACACACACACACACACGTCTCCCTTATTCGTTCCAGGCCCTTGAAATGAGCCGAACTTTTAATCAAACTGTGACTTCTGTAGAAACATTGTATACTCTGTAAACAAAATTGCATTTTAGCTGTGTTTGGTGTACGATAGCCTGTGTCGCTTATTCACCGTAAAACCCGACACGCCTTAGTTACTAGGTGACTAAACTATCCTGGCCCCGGAGTAAAAGTATAAGCGTTGGAGTTTCGTTATTTCTTCTAGTGCAAGCTTTTAAAGTCAACTGACGCATCGTACAATCAGCTTTTAAGCACAATCACTTGGTGCACAAGAATTCGGTGCCATTAGTGAAATGTCGAGGAAACCTGGTGCCTTCGAATACAATGGCGGAGCCTAACGAAAAAAAAAAACGTAACTTATGGCTCTTCCAGAATTGTTCGCTAGTTATAAGAACGATTTAGAAAGCTTGCATTGTGGCCAAGGCTTACATAAACAAATTTATAAACGATTATTTCAGCAATATGCGAATAGAAGTAAATATACCACTAGCTTTCTCAGTGGATTACCACTGTTAAGAAATATCAAACGCGCCACTCGTGAGGAATGTGAAATTAGTCGGGCACTTTGAAACATAGCACTCTGAAACACCGTTCTCCACAAATGTTCTGTCCTTTACTGGATCTCCCCATCTCTTCCCGCCACTTACGAATGCGCCCTAGTGTGGGTTGCAATAAGCACAGTTGACTTCATCGTTGGTTTGCCTGCTTCCTTCTTACGCGCAGCCGAGGAGTTCCTGGGGGTGTACGTTTCACGTAAAATAGTTGTTATTTGGACTTTAAATTGCGTGCCTCGTACTGGCATCCATCTTAGTATTCTGTCATAAAAACCACTTTTCAACGTAATTGCCCAGTTTCCAGTCTCCCCCCCCCCCTTCCCACTGTTATTACTTGGGTGTCCTTACGTAGTCAATGTAGAGACAACGCTTGACCGAAGCATATTTCGCGCTTGATTTTCTCGCGCTTTTCTAGCCTCCTGTTGGGAACTTGTGATCTGAGTTTGTTGTAGCTTTTTTCTGCCACATGCTATTTTCTTCTCGACCATTAATTAATTCAAGGAAATCTCGTGTATTTTTAATCTGTCTTTATGTCTTGCCATATTTTCTTCTCGCTGCGATTTCACAGTTGTTTCAGAAAAAAGCGTTTTGAGAATGTTATTCTCTCGCACATTTTCCTAGTCGACAAATACCTTCACAAGAAGAAAGAAGTATTTGAGAATGCTTGCTATCTCCTCGCATATTCCTGCCTTATTACCAATTCATTATTAGTTTCACAAGAAAAAGATTTCAGCATATTCACTGGTGGAACGTGATATATGACAGCTCTTTCTACCGCGATTGTTAGTTCGCCTTTTTTTTTTTGAAGGATTTCCTTTCCTGGAACCTGTCTGTCGTCAAACTTGTGATAATTTTGAGTCCGAGGACTGGTTTTTTTTTCTTCATATTACTTTTGTACCTACTATTTCTCAAGAATGAGCAAGCATGTTGTCCAATACTATTCGAACGAAAGGCAGTGTTTTATAGCGGTAGTCAGAAAGAAAGGCTGGAATCTTTATCGACTTAAAAAAAGAGACAGCACTCAGTGAGCTTATTAAAGTTTCGAGAGATTTTGCGGATTACTGACTGCCGCGAAAGGCGCAGTGATGGCTGCAGACTGCTTTTTTTTTTAGGCGAAACAGGCGTTCCCGGCTGTATAGCCAAGAATTAGCTCATATAATCAACCACAACTATTGTGATTAGGTACACTCCAGCGCCAAAGTGTTTTAAAATCGCTTCATGACAGTTTTAACGGGTAAGAGAAACAGTACAGCAAACTGTCAAGCTTACCTGACTTTTTACCAGGTGTTGTTAGGTATCCCTGTTTTTATCTGGTTGGTTGGTGCGACATTTGTAAATTTGTAAACATTGCAAAAATGACAGTAACAAGCCTACATAGAACATTCGGAAACGTCTTGCGGGCAAGAAATTTTTGCAATCTGGCAGTGCTTTACAAGCTTATTAAACTCTCTTTCGCATGACCTGAACAGGTCATGGTGGGAATGAAGCTCATGCTGAGGTGATTAGTAGCTCCGTTTATTATTGCCAGCTTGAATAAACTCATGAGCGTCCGGAAGGACTGGCTACGACAAACCGTCTCCTAGCAGCATTCTCGTTTGACAAGGTCAGCTGGAGACTAATGATAGATATACCCTTCGTTTCAGTCAGGCTGTGTGCTTAGCATGACGACGATACATCACTGAGGCAAGCTAGAATTTTATCGGTCCCGAAATCGGGGGTTTCTCGCACGGCCATGTGTTTAGGAATAATCATATGGCGGACTAACATCAAACGCCGTCCACTCGCTAGTATCTAAACGTTAAAAGATGTTCTGACCTTAATATGTAAATTGTTCAAGTTGGTCATTCAGTGTAACAAGGCTGTTGATTTGGCGCTGAAACGCATTTTAACTTTTAATTATTATCGAGTGCAGCATGTTTGATGTCTTCGACATCTTCTTGGCGCCTGTACTCTTTCACTGAAAGACTTCCACTAATCGGCCACTCAAATTCTGATGCAACGCTTCCCATATATGATGATCATTGAAGGCTTTATTGTAGTAGCTTTTTCTCACTCAGCAGAATCATACTGGAGATAAGAAAAAGTTCATTTTTATCGCCGCTCGCAGTAGGTGAAGTTCCAATATGTGCAGTTATACTGCGCAGTTCTTTGATGACATCAGTTTCCCGACTATCGGCCGTAAGCTTGACGTAAATGTTTCTGGCCAAGAAGATTTGCGACCGCTCAAAATGAAGGGAGAATCGCGTTTCCGGAGCGTTTTTGTCGCATTTTGTTTTTAATATAGCCGGATGACTTCCACGCGACATCATATCTTATTTCTTCAGCTTCCCACAGTCGGGTGCTTTAGAGCCACTCAACGCCGACTTATTCGACTCTCCGTCGTTCGTCAACTTTTTCCACCCCCTTCCCCCTCGCCAACTTTTTTTTTTATTCACAGAGTTGAAGGGAGTAAATGCAACTTATCCTCGTCGAGCCGAGCGTGAAATATGCTCCGTGACGACTGCCTCGACCAAACACAGCCGCGCAACTCCGCCACTCGCATCCTGGCGCCTCTTTTCCTCGACTGTTGCTTTTTTGTCTCCGCTGTCCTGACCGCCCAGCTGCCCTTCCCCGCTTAGGGATGGCACCGTAACACGGGGAGAAAGGGATGGAGGACAAGCAGCTGCCTCACGGTGAAGGTAGCGAGACGGCGGAGGCACGGGGAAAGGGCGAAGGCGACAGGGATAGAACGAAGGAGCGGGCACGCATCGGCGGGACGTGAGGAAGAAGAAAGGAACGAAGGGACGACGAGAAGGGAAGAAGAAGAAGCAAGGAGGAGAGGGGGAGAGGGGGTGCGCGCAGAGCGACCTGGGCGCATGCGCGGAGCGCTCCTTCCTACGCAGCCAATAAAAAGCGAGCTTTATTAGAGAGGGCAGCTCCGGTGAGCGGGACTCGGACTGCGGCTGCAGCGGCCACACTCGGGTGCGAAAAATCTCTTGCCTCCCGCTTTTTGAGCGCGGCGTGGTGATCTGCTCCGCATCGGGCCGGGACTTTCGCGCGCGGCGCCGGCGGGACCCCCTCCACCTCGTCGAACCTGCGCGCAGCAAGTTCTCTGTCGGCGAGTTAACTTTCCAATTGTCCCGCCACTCGTCTTGGTTCGTCGGAGCGCTCCAAGCCAAGAACTCTCGAGAAGCCAGTTCTGGCCCCTGGCTGTCGACTTCTTCGACGGCCGATCTCCGTGTTGCTGCCCCCTTCTCTTCTCGTACGCACCCTCCCTCCTTCGACGGAGGTCCCAGCCCGGCTTCTCCCTACCACCACACGCCCCCGGCTTTCCTGCGCTGACTTGTGAGCGCCGGGAAGAAAGTTTTCCGCCAGCGCTAACTCTTCACCAGGTGAGTGTCTCTGGCCTGAGCAGCCCTTGTGGTTGTGACTGTTGGGTTTCTACGCCTGCCTACCTTCTTGGATGTCTGCCTTTTCATTTTCGGCACTTTTGCAGCGTCTTATTCGCCCGGGTTGGTTACTTGATAGTGTTTTCTCCGGGAAAATGCGAGAGGGAAGCGGAATAAAATATCACTGGACGAAAAAAAAAGGAGGTATTAGGACTTTACAACAACGGTCAGGCTAGGACTTGCTACGGCACTACTTGAAAAGTTTGCCTAGTTCTCAGCGGTTTGGTCAACGTCGTACAATCTATACCAGGATTTTTTTAGAGAAATAAAAGCGATGCTAAGAGAATGTTAAGCCAATGGCACTTGTATTTTGAAGAACAGCTAAGCATGCTACCGGCAAACGACGCGCTCGCGCATCGGTTAGCTAGAGATCGTCCAAATTTGCCAATCATGAGTGAAAGACTATGTTTAATTTTATAAAAGTCATGTGCTCAACGTGTTCTCTTTCTAGACTTTGTGTTTTGATATGGAGTGGCCCAATTGTGCTTCGGGGGCTTATGCATAACTATTTCATCCTAGTTCTAGCGCATGAGCTACGAGGCATTCGCGAGAACTGGGTCACTTGTTTAATTCACCAAGCTTTATTTCACATTTGAACTTCTCGTTAAATTTAGTCAGTGACGAATTTAATACTTCTGCACCACTTCAACTTGTCGTTGTTGCTGTGTGTGGTTGCTACCCACATCCATCATGCTGTGGCGTATGTGCGGCACCCGTAAAAAAATATTTATTAATTTATTCAATACTATTACTTATGCAAGATCAACAAGCGTAGCCTCTGCGTAAATTCCAAGAGTTCGCGTTTGCACATCTGCGGCTCACTGAACGCAGAGAAATAAAAACGCACATTCTGAACCAATAGCGAAAAATGCAACAGTCAGTTAGACGGTTCTGTTGGTAAACTTACTCACTGAAATCACTTTATTGACGAAAAGCAATTGGAATATTTGTGGCAATGACCTCAAACGCTACTGGAAGCGAAAACTCAGCTTATCGTTTATTCGAACCTGGTAATCCCGTTGCAGTGAAGATGTAATTGATCGCAGAGTGCCGTACTGCCCGAAAAAGCGGAGGAGACTTTATAGTTTGATATTCAGTCCTCTGCGGCCATAACAGACTTTTTCATCCTCTTCATTCACCGCATCGCCAATATATTGGGATATCTCTGAAAACCAAATTTCATCTTATTGTGACAGATGAATGATTAATCGCATTGATAGCAGAAAACAAATAAAAGGCGGGAAAATGAAGTATTTCCTACCAAGAATAACTCTGAGAGAAAAATAGGCGCTTTGTTATAGTTAGCTTAGAACCACGGCCATCAGAACTAGAAACCAGACTAACAGATCATTCGTCATCGCCGAACGAGGCGAGAATATTTAAACGCAAGTTAGAAATTTTATAAAAGCAACATAACAGAAATCGCCATTCCAGAATAAATTTTGAGCTTCTCGAAAAACTGACGCACAAGTTTTACAGCGAGCGCAATGCTTCAATGATCCCGATATTCACCCTTCCCTAGTGCGTGGTCTTCGTTACGCCGGCCTGAAACTTAACTACATCATTCCAGTCGCAATCAACCATGATTAATTGGAAACTTGCTTTTGATGGAAGTGGTGCAAAAACAAGTTGACAAACTTTATGCTTACTTCTATTTTACCTCTCCTGATGGCCAGGGAGAAAGAATGCAATCCGCTATCCTTTGTAACGGGCTTAGTTTTCTCGGCATCTTTTATTTTTGTATTAAGTCAGATCGAACGAAGCTCGCTTGGGACTGCAACTGGAATGTGAGCAAACAGTCACTAACGAGTGGGGAATGTTTCCCTCTGCTGCGGGGCAAAGAAGAACGAACACGCTCCGAGAGCAGAAAACATTTCCCACAGCCCAGTACAACAATCAGTTCTTTGCTGTATAACACAGAAGGAATCTGGCAGAAATCGGAAGCACTAATACGAGCGAAGGCGTTCCGATCACTCGCCCAACATAGCGACGTGCTCAGAATACAGGAGCTGAGGACAGACAGCTCAGGTCCCCGGCACCCCATCGCTTAACTGGCGGACAGGGCGCTTGCAGCGTGCCGCTTCAGCCGGGCCCGCGCTGACATTTCTTGGCCCTTCCGTGAACGTGAGAACGAAAACGGCAAGAACCGCAAGCCAGCACGCTAAGCGAGGCAGCCCGAGCCCAAGCCGTTCCTTACTTGAGGCAAGTAGGTTATCATTTGAACGAAAACAGCATCAAACGAGTTGCTGGGCTTTTTGATCGATGTCGCACAGAGTGAGAGACTTTTGCTTGAAACTCTTTTTTTTATTTATGAATGCTTTTTAACTCCTGCACTTTGACATTTCCTTAACGTCAGTCCGAGAACTCTACTACTGCAGTGTTGGTGAAGCCGGGCCCAGTTTAAAAACACCTACAAAGCAACAAACACAAGTGACTGAAGATGCGAAAAGCGGTCGTCACAAGCGCTAAACTTGCAACCGTTATTCTTCTGGCAGGTGATATAGAATAAATTTGTATGTTCTTCAAAGCGCCAAGCGCTCGCAAAATGTCTACGGACGCTGAACCATTTATTTCGTGAGCTAATTATTCTTTGGAATTCCGGAATGTAACTAACTTGTCTTGCTCCCCAGACGCCTCGCTTAACAAGCCTGAACTCAATCTGCTTTGTGAGGTCAAGAATCTCATCTCAATGCCTTCTATCTGAGGTGAACTACAGTATACCACTTCAACGTCTGCAGAATCAGCTTAAATTCCTTGCCATCTATTGCCGCTCAAACATCTTTTTCGTGTGCTTATTGTTGTTTGGAATTCTGTTACGCAATGAACTGGTCTTGTTTCATAGACGCCTCACTTTACAGGCCTGAATTCAATTTGTTTTGTGTTGCCAAGAAAGAATCTCAACTTCATGCCTTCTATCTAAGGTGAACTACAGTATACCACTTCAACGTCTACAGAATCAGCTTAAATTCCTTGTCATCTACTGCCGCTCAAACATCTTTTTCGTGCGCTAATTATTGTTTGAAATTCTGTTATGCATGAACTGGTCTTGTTTCATAGACGCCTCACTTTACAGGCCTGAATTCGATTTCTTTTGTGCGGTCAAGAATCTTAACTTGATGCCTTCTATCTAAAGTGAACTACAGTATACCACTTCAACGTCTACAGAATCAGTTTAAACTTCTTTTGTCATTTGTGTTTCTCGCGCCGTAGATCCACGTGTTCGGCATATACACATCCTCGATGGCCACAGGCAACGGTTTGTCACTGAAAACGACGGCTTGTCATTGTCATTTACGCCTCCTCCTTCGTGCAACAACGCTGCCGATAGACGATGGAACTACGGAAGATCGCAATTCCCTTCCGCTCATTGACCGAACAGTCAGTTCCCTGGAAACGTGCAGGGTACGCAGGGTACGGTAGCCAGATCTTATCACGCCAATTCCGCCTGCGGGGGTTAGTGTCGTGTAAATGGGCCTGGGCATCTGACAAAGGCTCGGCAAACGACCCGGACGACAGTCCGGACGCTGATGGACACGAAAAGAGCAGTGTAACTTCTGCCACGGGCTCGCTACCCTACGAAGAAACGCGATAACACAAGCTCGTGGTCTGCGGTACAAGCAATTCCGGTGTGGAAAACACATGGTTTGGGAGACGTCCGAAACATGTATGCGCCACGGGTGTCGTCAAGCTTTTACTACAAAAACACTCGTGGACGAAAATTTCTCCTCTACGTGGCGACAAATGCGAGAGAGCCGACGTCACCGCGTTATCGCGATTCATTCATTGGCCGCTGAATAGGCACGGTTATTTAAACTTTGCGCTATCACGAGTAACGACGGAATGCGCCTACAGAAGGAAGCAGATTTAGCAAGGTTTGCAGCGCTATTTTTACGAACATTACCCTAGTTCTGTACAGCGCTGCAGTGGCGATATCTCCACAAAAAATGGTTACTTTTCTGGGTCAGTAGGGGATGCCAGTAATGAACGTGGGAAATATTTGCTCGCCTTCTCTAGATGATACGTTTTTTTTATTTACTTCTACTTACCTATAAACTGCTCGCTGGCACCCGCAGGAGTATATAGTTGTGCGCGGTCGAGTGCTTACCTATGCCGCAGTGATTTCCCTGAAGGTAGATTCCCCGTCAAAAGTATACAATCCAACTTACCGCAGCGGTGGCCAAGTGGTTGAGCATCCGCCTCACATGCAGGAGGTGCGGGGTTCGATACCTAATGCCGCCGGGTACCCACCTGTGATACAGTGGGTACAAGCTTTCCCCTGCCCTGGTGCTCGGCTTATTTAGGGTGAAATGCTTGGGAAATGGGTCTTTGGCTCCGCTTTGAGAGAAAGAAAATACCTTGTGTCATGGCGCTCTTTGGCCACAGACTCCATTGCGCCATTAAAAATCCATAATTAATAATTAAAAAATAATATATCATCATCACAATACAACGAGTTTTCTCCTGAGGCCTTCAGCATGCCTCGTTATGCATCCTCAGTGACCTTAATCTATTGAAAGAGGAATGACTTCGCCACTTTAATCCTCCCAACCTTTGGACTGCTAGATATCTTAGGGAGCCCGCTAAAGAACATAGAAGCAATCCTCGTGGGCTTTTGGCGGGGACTGTACCTAGGTCAAACGATGACCAGCGGATATCTTGTTATCACCTTATAATAGCTAAAAATAACGTGCAATGGTCCTTGGTGGGTGTGCACGTCGCAATTCCACGCGACGCGCTTCAATACATTTAAGGCCTTCGAGCTTGTCTCAACTGCGCCCCTAAGTTTGCAGGCCTTACTGATTCTCGTTATAGAGGCGGCAATTCATCTGATTCAAGTCTTGCAAAAATTCCAAACCTTTGGGTTTAATGTTTCGAAGCGACACCTGGATTGCCAGTGATGCCATAGCGGAGGCCTCCGGACTAATTTAATTCACCCGGGGTTATTTAACGTGTGCTGACATCGCAGAGCGCATGGATGCCTTTCACGTTTCACCTCCGTCGAAACATGGACGCTTCGGCTGAGTAGGTGGGCGCTGTAACCACTCAGCCACCGCAGTGGGTGATTCAAGTCTCATTAACCCAATTCCTCTAATAAAATGTTTACAGAAATGCGCAAATAAGATAGACCTCAGTTCTTTGAAGGGTACAATGTTGAAATCGTCTGAAGTTCTCATAGTGTTCCGCTGTACTGAACCACTTTGGGTTCGTTAGAGCATTCGAGCTGAGCTCTGCTAAACGGAGGAAACCGCAGTTGTCGGGCTCCGCAAACAAAGCTTAGCAGGGAGTTTAGTCAAATACAAAGCAAGGCAGTATGTACGTCCAAAACATCAATTACTGTCATATATTGTTTTCCTCCCTGCTCAATACAGCGCGCACGCGTGCTGTGTACACAAGAGTAATTGGATCTGCAGATCTCCGGCGGCTTCGAGCACTTGCGAGTTATGGTAACGAATGTGCCGAAACGAGTGCATTATAAGGTCCGTCATTCATGCAGCTGAAAACTTGATCGCGTTCTGGAATGTTGTCGCCGAGGAGAGCATGACAGCGCTGCTAATTAATTGAGTCGGGAAAAGGTAGCGTGTATTCAGCACGGCATTTTCACGGTTTCGGTTCATTCGAAACGAGGAAAGTTCGCCCAGCTTTCGTCCTCTCGCAAAAAACTCCAAGTGACAGTCGACAGAGTTGTAGTGCTCTTCAACTAACAGCGAATACACAGTTAAACAAAAATTTCAAAGCACTTATTTTGTGCGATCACGAAAGGCTTCCCCATGGTGCTTGATTTCCCGGAAACTCGGAAACGCGAATGGCTTACTGCAGGGGCGTGTTGGAAAGAGGTTTAAAGAGGAGAATAGATGCACCATTTTCCTATTCATGTACATGTTTCGCACGAAAGTTTCAGATGCGAAAGCAGATTTATCAGTTAGAAGCGCAGATACCACTGCTTGCCACCATGTCTTGCTTTTTGTTATCTTCTGTGTGTCTCGCCAAAACACCGTGCGACGCTATGCCGTAGGCTTTTTCCAACATGTATGCTCTAAGCGATTTTTCGTCCTTTCGGGGAGTTACGAAGACCATTAGTCTACGGAGATAAAGTTGAGCGATAACACTAGCTCGCGGGACGAGGCAGCCCTATGCAGATTGCAAAGTCTTAATGGTTAGCCCTCCGTAGGAAAGGGACGAACAGAGGGACGAATGGCATCATCTTTAGTCCCCTCTCTATTGCTCTTCTCCGCTGTAAGTCACGAACTTTGACGGCATGTTTGCTGCTTATGAAACTGCGGCCTTATGTAATCCAAGTCAGTGAGAGTACACAACAAGTAACAACAAATAATAAGGCAAGGTTTTTCATAAACAACAGCACCATCGCTACCCGTGCGGAGGACAACAATGTCGCTTCAAGAAAGCCTTAGTGACAAACAGAGAATGCGGCGATATGCATACGACGGTTTTCGAAACACGTGGGGAGTAGGTTGTTGTAGAGCTCCTAAAGGATATGCGCAATTTTATTTCGGCGCTGTAAGCATATGGGTTTATACCATCTGGTAGCAAATCAGTGCTCTGATATGAGGAAGGGAAAACTTCCTGAGATGCTGATCACTTCCAACGCGTAACTCTTCCTGTCCCATGAAATCTTAGATTACGAGTAGATGATTCCGGAACTCGAAGTAGGTACTTTAAACAAGGACTGCAAACAATATCTTATCTGAAACGATCGTGATGCGAGTCCTATTAGGAAAAAGCGGAGCTCCCCGCATTCCTGCACCCATTGTTAGGCCATGAACTCTATTCGCATGTAATATATGCCGGATCAGAGCACTTAGGTAATTAGATGAGAAGAAGACACAGCAGAAACACACCGCCCATTAGCGCTGATTGCGGCCAAGAAAAATGATACATCGGGCTACGGAGTGGTTCATTCATTACTGAGCAGGGTGTAGCAGAGCGCACACTGAATGCTCGCTGCGGATGCAAGGATGCCCCAAATAATTGATAATCTTCTCGGTCCACAGCACCGCCGTGTCGAATATCCTCTTGAACGAGCGCATAAGCAATCCCACACTGTCCTTCCGTGGTGCCTACTTCTCGTTTTTTTTTATTACGTCTCGGTTCTCGTGACAGTATATGGCATACTCAATTCAATCATGAGGGAAACTCACCGGTCTGGTATGGTAAGTTTAACGTCCCGAAGTCACACGTGAGCGATGAGGGAGGTCGTAGTGGAGGGACTGATATTAATTTCGACCATAAGGAGCTTTTTAACTTGCACTGACATCGCACAGCAAACGGACGTTTCCACATTTCGCCTCCATCGAAATAAGGCCGCCGCGGACGGGATTCGATCCCGCGTCCTTGGGCTCTGCATCCGAAAGTCAAAGTCACTAAGCCGCCGGGATGGATGGCAGCTTACTGAACGAAAGCCAAACCGCGCAACAGAATTCTTTACTGCTTAGCTCTGTGCACACGATGTAGTGGCAAGTGTAAAATACATGTATTATATAAAGCAAAAGCTTGTATTCTACTATTTTGGTTCGGGGGTGCGGGGGAAGGAGGGGGGGGGGGGGGTAGACGCTTTTGTACCGGTCGCGAAGTTCTTTCGTAAAACTATTAGAGAGCTTTGTACGTCACCAGCAAGGACTGCACCTCGGCGCCGCTTCGATAGGAAGGCACAGCATTGTAATAGGAGTCTTGGCATCACCTGTCTTAGTGGGTAAGTCTAGAATACAACCGTCCTTTTTTATATATATATCCCGTAGAACACGGGAGATCGCACTACAACACCAGGAGACCTGTGTCTAAATTCTCCTTTTTATTCAATGAAATAAAATTAGCATTCTGTACTTCGTAATTTTGTGCTACACTTCTCTTAGACAGTTTTCTTCGTGACACTCCTAATACAGCAACTTTCCTTGATTTGTAAGTATTCGGCTATTGCTGGGAGTTATGCTAAAAGTCGAAGGTGGTGTCTCTGATAATGAGTGCTTCATCTCACAAACCAAACTTCGAAGGAAGTTTTGTAACCAACTCAAGTGTTTTAAACGGCCCGGTGACAAAATTATCTAAAGGCAAATGAAATATGGCCGGATTATTCGGGCCGCGACTAACTCGGTCAATCTGGGACGGGGTTAACGACGGTCGACTCACTGCAAAGCAAAGCATCAGCTTCATTTGGTGTATTTTAAGAGCGCCTGCTTCGTCCTAATGCTGCTTCGTCGAAGTGACCATTAGCCATCTGCCGTATGTGTGCCCTAAATGTAACCACATTTGCAAGAGATTTAATTGACCACATCTTCAGACAACAGAGTATTTAGCTCGACACCGTGGAAAAGGCCGCTTTTCCGTGCGGTTCTAGGTCTCTGTAAAGAGAGGTATGACATGTGTTCCTGGAGCAGCTAAAATGATTCGACCCTAATGTTCCTGTCAGCCGTGACCCACTTACACATATGTGCAACCGGCGAACCGATACCGGCATTGTTTGGCAGGGCTATCTCCGCCTACATATCGTTACCACCACTCAACTAATGAGAGTAACATGTTGGTGGAGGATCTACTTGTTCATCACTCTGTGGTCTGCAGGGCTTGAAAACAGAGGACAACTACAACTTGCATTTAATCCGCCTCATACTTGTACGGTGTCAGCCAGCGCTGCAAATCACGAAATCAAAAACTAACTTGGCAGACGACCTTGCAAATCTAAACGTCGAACATTAACCTAAACTACCAAGAGGCTGGCTACATATTTTTTTTTTCCATTTGAACAAAGGAGATTCATTCAGCCTGCTTCCTACGCCAGAAAAAAATCGAAAGCTCTCAAATTTACCGTTACCTTTACCACGAAGAACTAACAGAGCTGCTCCCAGATTTCTGCCACTTATCACTCTAATTCATGCGTTGTTCGTTTTCCTTACAAATGGCACGGGCTTTTCAATTTGCTAGTGTCGCTCAGCACGAATTTTGGAAAATTGTCCTTTTTGACCGGATGTGGCCGCGAATTCTGCTGAGATAGCAGATGAAATCTCATTGGAAGGAACCGCAGAAGAATGAAACCAAACTAGTCCAATACAAGTAACATCCTGCTATAGTTTTGGCGCAATCTCTTCAGGATGAAGTTTGGTTATATATAGGAAACGGTTAACGGCTCAAAGCGACTCAGGCTCTGAGGGACGCCGTAGCGGAGGGCTCCGAATAATTTATATCACCTGGGATTCTTTAACGTGTACTGACATAGCGCCGTACGCGGGTCTGAAGCATTTCGCTCACCTGCGTCAAAATCCGACCGCAGCCCAATGGAACGAACCCGCGTCTTTCGAGTCAGCAGCCGAGCATCATAACCACTGAGACATCACGACGGCCAAACCCTTCAGGAGATTCCCGGAGCTTGCAAGGGAACATCCTCTGACGCCCTATTTCTATTGGTTCTATTGGTGCTTTACTGAGTGCACGTGTCGAGCTTTTATAAGACTGTGCCTGGAAAACCGGGCCAGTGTTTCCTCTCTTTTGTTTCTTTGCGAACTAGTCGAAAAACAGGATTCTTCAATGTGCCTTTGAGTGAAGCAAATCTTTTGTGATCCGCAGCCAATTGCGCGGAGTCAGCAAGTACAAGCACGTCGTCGCGCCTCCATACAACAGGCCTTTCTTTAGCCGCCTCCGTGCCTCTCCGACGCAGCTTTTGTCGCAAGGTCATGAGGTTATGTCCGGCAACAGCCTTCCATCTGCAGATGCAGATATATCTCCGCAGGCTTGGCTCCTCACGTGTGACCCGTCTTCCCATGTTTCCTGCAAGCACTCTCCTAGACGTACAACATTCAGCTGAAGTGCACAACAAAGACTTCCCCTACTCAACATTTATTCGTTCTTTCTTTGTATCGCGTCGCTGCTCAGGTATGGACTAGGGTACTGCATATTTCATGAACTCGGCTGTAAACATTGAATTCTTTTTCCAGTGCAAGCAGCTACAGTGTATCCTATTTCTTTCCCCGTTTCCCCCCAAAAAAACACGATTTTCTGATCGCCTACTGTAGAGATCAGAAAGCAATATCCCTCTCAAGTATTCGGAGTGAGCTGAATCATGTCGCGAAATGTTCTTTATGGGTCCGGTTCCTCACAATGTGTCTGTTTGTGAGCTTCTGAAAGAAAGAAAGAAAGAAAATAAACCTTGAAGTCGAAGCTTAAAATGGGCTCTAAACTGCATTACTTTTTTCGGTCACCGCGTGGTAACACAGATATTATTGCCATCTCCGAATCTTTTATGAACGAGAGCGCGGCAAAATTTTGCTGGCCTATTTGTGCTCGGAAATAGAGAGCAAAGTACCAGATGGTGCTGAGGCAGCAAAGAATGCATAACGTACATTTCTTTTATTTTTTCGCCCATGAAATTCTCTAGCGGCTAACTTGGCAGAGACATCACAGTGCGACCGATATAACTGCAAAACGCCGGGACGCCCATCATCATGATCATCATCACCATCATCATAAACATTATCATCATCTGCCTGACTACGCCCACTACAGGGCAAATGCATCTTCCATGTCTCTCGAATTAACGCTGTAATCTGCCTGCTGCGGCCACCGAATATCATAGTTCACTTCTTGATTTCATCAAATCAGCCCACCTTTTTTCATTTATTTAAGCATCTTACTCATCTCTCATCATCATCATCATCATCATCAGCCTTACTACATCCACTGCAGGGCAAAGGCCTCTCCCATGTCTCTCCAATTAACCCTATCCTTTGCCAGCTGCATCCACCCTTTGCCTGCAAACTTATTAATCTCATCCGCTCACCTAACTTTCTGCCGCCCCCTGCTACGCTTGCCTTCTCTTGGAATCCACTCCGTTACCCTTAAGTACGAGCGGCTATCTTGCCTTCGCATTACATGCCCTGCCCAAGCCCCTTTCTTCCTCTTGATTTCGACTATGACGTCATTAACCTGCGTTTGTTCCCTCACCCACTCTGCCCTCTTCCTGTCTCATAACGTTACACCTACCATTTTTCTTTCCATAGGTCGCTGCGTTGTCCTTAACTTAAGCTGAACCCTTTTCGTTAGCCTCCACGTTCCTGCCCCGTACGTGAGTACTGGTAAGATACCAGCTGTTGTATATTTTTCTCTCCAGAGACACGACAACAATTACACATTCCTCGTCTTCATGGCCAATCGCAAGCAAGGCGAATCTTGCTCTGGGGCCTAGCCACAAGAGACGAGTCTACACATCAAAAGAAACAGGCTGACTTCAATGCTGCCTCCGAAAAGTTATCCACTGTTTCAATAGCCTAAGACTGTCCGCAGACATTGTTAACATATCTTTAAATGACCTTATTTTTTCAAGTGAGAAAACAAGGGTCGTGATGGACTTCACGTGCGGCATCACACTAAGTTTGTAGCCCTGCCTTTCTGTCGCGAGCGTCTGCGCAGGCAACCCTTAGCTGCGCCCTCGCCATACATGCCTAATATTTCCTTTCTAAACTTTCCCCTTAACCCTGCGCCGAGCAGCAGGCTATTTAGCGTTGCGGCTCAGGGAACCATTCTTTAATGCAATAGTATTGGAGTTGTCACATCAAAACCGCGCCGATGCACGAAATTCGCTTATTGAACGAGACAGGCCACGTGACCTTGTGACGTCATCACAATCCGCACACCGTGGCAAGTGTCAGCCTGACCAAAGGATTGTGCCAATCCCCCCCCCCCCGTGGCCAGTAGCAATTAATTATTGCTTGAGAGAGGTCACTTGACCTTTTGACGTCATCACGACCTGCCTCCTGGGTTGTGAGTAACCTTTTTTTCTAGACAACCTAGATATAAAATAATAATAAAAAATAGAAGTAAATTATATATATGCGAATTTCGGCTCCGTCAAAGCATAGCGCATACTTAAATGAATAATCCATCCTGCTTTGCGTTTCCGGACAGAAAAACACCACCAATAATTATGACAGATGAATGTTCATTCGCAACAAGCTGCTGCTCTCAAGCTGCTCTGTCTGTAGGTGCTAGTACAAAAGTTCTGAAAAAAATCCTCACCTTTACTCAGCTAACATTTTTTCAACTCTACGCTTTATTTATCGTTTCCGACAATTTTATGTCCTTTATTCAACATGTTTAATTTCCATTGTTACGCACTTATGTTAATTTGAACCCAAAAATACCTGGTTTTAAACGTTCTTATTTCTTTTTTTTTCTCGCACGTGAAGCTTAGTCTTGACGAAAAGCCGCAAGTCGTAGCCGTTGAGCCGAATAGGCAGCGTTAACGACACTCGGTCAAAAACAATGTGCCCTCACATGGGTTTCCAGAGTTACCGACGTAATCAGGCTTTCCGAAGTTATTTGCCTTATCGCTAAAGGGAGGGCACGGACAAGACAAAGCAGCGCAGGTATGTGAACGGATGGAGATAAGAGGAAAGGTAAACAGCTATTCAGTTTACCAGAGATCAGTTACTTATCATCGCCCTCAGCCAAGTTGGGTTCACTGCAACACAAAGACCTTTTCCCGGTGATCTTGAATTGCCCCTGTCAGGCCCCAACGCCCGGGCCTTGTATCCCGAACAAAGTTCCTTACTTGATCTTTCACTCGAATGCCTGCCGCCCCTGGTTACGCTTGATTTCCCCTGTCATTTCCTGCAAGCGAAAACCTTACAATCATTCCCCAACAGTGCTCGGGGCAAGCAATAGCTATAATAGCAGATTCCGCGCCCGATAATGAATCATTTCTCTCAGTTCACTGTCCTCACTGCCCCCCCCCCCCCCATACACAAATACTAAGAGATAGTATCTCCAAATCTAAATGATTATATGAGTACTCTTATTTGCTTGAGCTTCCCTTTGTTTAAATACCCCTAACCACTTCCTATCACTTATATCCGTGTTTGTGTCAGCTCTCACAATCTGTGGTGGCAGGTGTGACTCCTCCTGTGCTAGCATTCGATGACATCAGTGCTGGAAGCCCGCTTATCGGCTTATCGCTGATTTCAGCTCGTCGTCGCATTTTTTATATCGCACTGAAACCTGAGCGAAGCACTCTCTTCGAGATAAACGAGTCTCCTATACGGTGGAGCATGCCACAGCTCCAACAGAATAGGATGTTATTCATGTGGTTCTTGCTGAAGGAGATTGCGTACAATGTTATGCCCGTGACCCATGGAGAAGACGAATGACTGCAATGTCATCCAGGCGGGCCTGGAAGAAAAAGAACAGCATGAAGGAAATATTTAGGAAGAACAAGGCAAGGTTGTGAAGGTACTGTCGGTAGCATGCAAGGCATTAAGCCTGAGGACATCATCATCATCTTCAAGGGCCTCTATCTATGGGAGCTGCCATTTAGTTACACGTCTACGTCCTTCTATCCGCTCAGAGTAACTTCCCTTTTGAAATTTAAGATCCATTCTCCAGCTTTTCTTACCCAGAGGCCCTAGAAATACTGCGGATTTAGAATGTCTTTTCGGCATTGCAATAAAGGAGTTATTTTTTTATGTTATTCAGTTTTATTCACTCTCTTCCAAATAGACTACTCTTCGTCTCGCGCATTCTGTAGCTAAAACAGCTGTCTGTTCAGCAGCTGACAGTCCCAAATGCCTCGCTCCCACAATCAGCAGTTCTAGGTTCGTCAAATGCGTGTGTCTATGGTCTGTCTACGACGAAAAGCCGTAACTGCGCATTCAAGACGCTTACGAACATAGGCGGGTTGCCCAGATTGTGGTGGAATATACGGGCTCTTGTCCACTCAAGGTGCGTGAACTATGAAGCCGCAGTGTGGGGAATATTCACAGAGACATTGTAAGAAGAGCAGTTCATTTCTACACAGAAGACGTCGCCAAACATAACCAACACGGCCTTAAAAGGAATAGTGCGCTCGTTGTAACTTGAAAATTAAACCGAAATTATTCATCCTGAAGTGCGGAATGTTTTCGGAAGAATATTGTGAGGCTTTACCGTCCCAATGGGACTCAGACTATGATGGACGCGGAAGGGGAAGGCTCCAGATCAATTTAGACCACCTGGGGTTCTTCACCGTGCATTGACATCGCAGAGCGCCAGGGCGCTTTTGTATTTCGCCTCCATCGAAATACGGCTCCCGCGGCCGGAATCGAACCACGACCTTGAGACTAGCAGCTGCGGACTAGCAGAGTTGACGACGGTCGAGGCTTCCTGGGGGTAATTTTATTAGGGATGGAGCATTTTCCAAATGCAAGTGTAGGATTTTGGCCAAGAGATCTGTCCCAGCGTAGTGTCCCGGTCCTGGCTAACGGCAACCTCAGGCGAACCACACGCGCATCGTCGAAAAGAATTCCCGGAGTGCCTTTGTGAAACTGTCCTATATTTATTTCCGTACAGGAATTCATACTTTGTAAGAACAGTCATTCGGTTTTCTATGTGGAACACGTAAGAGACACTCACTCAGTGCTATATTTTTGTGAAATGGTTTGATAGCGATCCACTGCGGGGAATCGCAGAGCATTTGTTTCAATTCCAGCTTACTGACCAGTCGTGCAGTTAGCCTTAATTTTAGAAGAGAAAAATAAATAACTTCGCTTCTCTTTCTCTCAAAATTTGAGTTCCTGCTGTGTCTAGCGGCCTCTGCCGGAATAAACGTAAACTAATGGCATGCCTACAATTGCTGCACGTGGCATAGGATGTATCCTGAGTTAAAAGACAGCCAGTAGAAGTTTATCCTGTCTCTCTCTTTCCCTGCTTGACCCCCTTATCTTGCTACTTGATAAAGCGCACGTGTCGGCAACAAGTTTTCATTTAGAGTGAATTTCCCAATATCTTGTGTATGTATCCATTATCAGAGACGTATTTAGGACCAATTTCAATATTCGGAACTGCTTCTTGTATCGCAAGCGGTGCTTTCTTTTCCGTACCTTCCAGGAACTAACCGCAAATTTCATCCTACGCCGAAATCCAGAAATAATCTGTCCCACGCACACATTCCTCAAGCACTCGACAACAAAGGTCCAGTAATAAGGTGCGCGAAACACACCTGGGACAAGCGCTCCTCGAACGCGATGTAGGAGCACGGAAGCAAATTTTTTGCACCACCGAGTTGAAGATTCACACCTTTTGCGTGCGCACAATGAAGGCGTGTTTCTTTTCATCGAAAGTAGCAGGCGGCCAAAGCATGCACGCGACGCTGATCGTCAGAAACGAGAAAAGAATAAAGAACACTACGAGATTAACGTCCTTGAATAAGATTATGCAGTTGTGCAGTTCTCTCGGTAGGGGGAGACTCAGTCCTCTAGGTTCTTGGCGCCTAGTTTAAACAACGCCTTCTCAGCACCCGCACCGAGCACAGCCAGGTCGGCTGTAAGCTGACAAACACATTTCACGAACTTGGGTGAGTAAAATCGAACAATATAAACGCAGCGTGCGATTCCAGGGAAGGAAAAATATATAGTAGGAATAGCTGTCGCGTTTCTTTCGCTTTAGGCGAGAACAAAATTTTCCCTACCAGCAAAAACGTGTGATTCCCGGGTGGAAGAAATCGACGAGTCGATATTACATCGCCTAAGCAGTTTTAGCGCTAGAGATCACCAGACTGCATCGCCATATTGTGTGCTTGAACAAAGAAGAACCAGAAAACAAGAGAAAGCAATTTTTCTTTTTGGGTAGTTCCGTTTTTAAGTTTTGCGAAAAGAATGTGTTTGCAAAGTTTTGACTACGCAGAGGAAAATATATGCCAGAGTGAAGCCGTATTCCTACCGACGAATGCACTAAAGGAAAGACGCTAAGAAAGCAACAAACATTCCACCGCTGGAATGAGTTTTTCTTCTGTTCATTTCTTTTGAAGCAGGAAATTCAGGCAGCGGAAATCAACGTGCGAAGCAAATACGCCTTCCGCGAATGTTATTCGATGAAAGTTCTTGTCTTCAAAAGGGCGGAAAAACGCACATTCCCGTGTTAGAACCTGGATTTCTCATTCGAGTGCAGAGCAGGGGCGAAATTATAATCTTACTTAGGCCAAGCACTTCTGGTCACAAGAAAAGGAAAAGGCTGAGCAAACGCTCGTGCCTGGAATTCCACGCTCCGGAATTTTAAGCGCTCGTATATTCGTCGTCACAGTTCAAACCGTAGCCACTGCTGCTGTTATTCTAGACAGCGCAAATTGCGTACTTTTTTCTTAATGTAATCTCACTTCGTTATAGAGCAAGATTCGCTGTTTGGAACTTTAAATCACGAAAGTTTTGAAAAAAGAAAAAAAGAAGACTTTCTTGTACAAAAGTAAACGGAACGCACTTCTGGCTTCTAAAATTTTTCACGCGCTGCCTAATTGAAATCACTAGTTATGGTATGCGCATCCTGGTTGTGGACGCTAGTGCGCTTTCTCATGGACAAGCAAAGTTCCTTTATTCCCATAAGGAAAGACCTGATTGTACTTGGAACAAAATAGCGTGTTCCGTTTACTTATGTCTGCACCTGCAGTTATTTACTTAATGATTTCCCACTTACCTTCCAATAAGCCTAGACGAACCTCGTTATAAAGAGACGGTTTATAACGAAATATTGGATATAACGAAGGAATGACGATTCCCCTTGGAAGCTCGGTTAACGCGGGCTATAACGAAGCTACGGCTATAACGAAGTAAATGCCGGGCCCCTTCACCTTTGTCAAAACGAGGTTCAATTATTATGAAACTCGCTTTCCGATAAGCCTATGAAGTTGTCTTCCAGCATGTAGACAATAATAAACCAAAAAAATGCGCGAGATAAAGCGCGCTGTTTATCGGTCTCCTGCCCTGCACCGCAGCCGGTGTACGTTTGCTTCTTTTTTATATTCCTTTTTGTTTTATTCTCCCGCGATGAGTCTTGGGCTTCCACTCCGTAACGCTCCCGTCCACACACCGCCCGTCTGTGTTCTCTTGACGGTTCTTGCCGCCAGAGGTCGCTGTCCTCGCCTTAATTCGTGTCACTGTCTTCACGACCT
>JARKHS020015438.1:0-11814 GCA_030143305.2 Amblyomma americanum | reverse complement strand
ATTGTGATGACCCCCATAATGCGCAGGTCCACACGGGACGGAGAGGCAAAGAGACACCGTATGGCTCAGTTTAAACAAACAGGTATATTCAATAATTACACATGATTAAGGTTATACATCAGAGGCTGGGGCGTCCGAGCTTACGTGCCGACGACTTCATGGGGGCGATGGAGTGGCTCCGGAGTTGGGCTCGAGCGGTTGCTGGCAGAAGCTGCACGCCGTCGGGCTTCGGCACTGAAGGCCCTCTTGGCGAACGATGTCGTCCTCAGCGTGTATGCAGTAGAATTTCAATAGTCGTCCGTTTCTTCGAGGATGGTTCACAAACCCTTCCTCTAGTGTCGTTCGGCTTGGAAGATGAACAGGAGGCGAGCTTGTAGATGATGACAGCAGATCATAATTTTACAACATACATATACAGAGAGTTAAACTGGAAAAAGCAGAACTGAATTTACAAAAGAACAAACTTTGCACTACTTTACTCTTCGACCGGGCAGGTTAGTGCCTAAGTAGCATCACATTACATGCTAAGCATGGAGCCCCAGCTCAGACTGAACTGCATCCGTTTACATGCGCTTTTAAGCACTTGATTAACAAAGGACTAAGGGCGGTCATTTCCAGTGGCCCGCCAAAAGCATCAATTCTCCAATCCAAAATAACATGCGAGATGGGGACCACCCCTTGGGTTGGGCTTAGCCTCGACCCCAGAGTCTGTTAACAATACAAACTAAATAAACAACAAAAACGCCACCACTCTCTCTCAAGTGAGAGTATACACAGGCTCTCTCTTCGGAGCTAATTCACTAGCGCCTGTCTTTCCACATTCTTGGCGAGTACTGCCTGTCTGTCTGACAGGTGTCCGTCACGGCCCTTCTGGGAAGCTGTGGGTGCCTTCCCGGCGATAGCCCACGACAAAGGGGGGGGGGGGGGGAGGGAAAGAATGTTGTCTTCGCGGTAGCGCATAGCGTCGGCTGTGGTACGGCGCGCTCTGGCCCGCTGACAGCTCCCTTGTCCTGGAATGTGCCCGGAAATTGGGGAGGATAAAGCCTGTTTCCCCGGGGCGGCGGCGGGTCCGGTTGTTCTGGTCGTCACTCAAAGAGCATGGCTGGGTAATTGATGATGCCGCTGTCACGGGTCTCCGTCTACGCCGCGCCGTCGAACGTGGATCCTCGTAGCACACACGGAATGTCACACTCGCTCACCCTCCAGAAGAATGTTCTCCGAACATTTGAGTCCACGCAGCTCCCCTTGTCTTTCTGAATCGCCTCGCACAGTGCGTCCGACAAAACACTTTTCGCTGCACTCAACACCACTGCACAACACCATATGCCTCCGCTGTCAATACTGGCGTCTCCAGGGGCAGCACTGATCTTCTTTTACAGATAAACATGAAACTCAGCACCCAAGCCTCTCTTTTCTAGTCCAAACTGGACGAAATAAATTTACCACAGTTACAAAGGAGCTCCCACTTCTAGCACGATCACGGCACAGACAAAAAATATAGATAACGAAAGGTTTAACTATTAACTCCGATAACTTAACACATACGCATATAGCAATGTTATGAGCTGCGGCATTACACAGTTCTAACCAGTTCACAACTCCGCTCTGTTTACGCCATTAGTCCGACTTAGCTTTCCGATTTCGCAGCGGATATCGGCCTTCATGAGTCATACTAAGTAAGTCTGTGCCCCTTTGTCTGCTTTGGGACTCGCGAGGGCTCGTGGCAGGAGCCTCTCCTGGCGTTATCTGCGCGGCAACCTCGCGCGCTTCTTCTAGCAATGCATGAAGTAAATCCGGTGGCATTCCGGCCGTCACCTCGGGCGCCTGCCGAACAAATGCAGGAGAGGGCGTTTCTTGCGAACTATCTGCGCGCTCCGCTTCACTTCTGTCCCCATCAAAATCCGCGCTTTCCCTTTCCTCATTTCGTGAATACTGAACCGGTGCCGACTTGAGGCGATTTGCGTGTATCCTTATCAAACGCCGGTTCACGTCTCGGACTCTGAAGTTTACCGGAGAAACCTTCTCGACAACCTCGCACGGTCCTCTCCACTTCGTCTGGAACTTACGAGCTAGCCCAATCTGCCTTTGGCAGTTTTCAATGTACACGCTGTCCCCCACATTAAACGGCGCGTCTCTAGCACTGCGATCGTGCACCTCCTTCCTGCGCTTCGCCGCTTTCTTTAAGGACTCCTTTGCGATGTCCCTCGCCACTTGCAAGCGCGATTCTAGCTCAACCTTATAGTCGTCCAGTGAAGCGTATGGGACACGACGGGGGCCCTCTGGCACTTCACTAGGCTGGTCCGGGTCTCGGCCGTAGAGAAGAAAGAATGGCGATTCGCCCGTGCTCTCGTGTGCTGCGGAATTGTAGGCAAACATTGCATACGGGAGCCACAAGTCCCAGTCCCGCTGGTCGCGCGAAACAAAATGCGACAGGAACCCGGCCACGGTTTGGTTCAGTCGCTCCACCGCGCCGTTGCAAGCCGGATGGTACGGTGTTGTCTGCTTCTTAGCGATCTTAAGCAGCTCGCAAACTCTCCTCATTAGCTGCGACACGAAGTTCGTTCCCCGATCTGTCAAGAGTTGCCTCGGGGGTCCATGTCGGAGCACGATCTGTTCGACAAATGCTCTTGCAACCGTGCCTGCCTTCTGATCTGGGAGTGCTACCGCTTCCGCGTATTTTGAAAGGTGATCGACAAATACTAAAATGTACTTGTTTCCGGAAGTGGTCGTGGGCAATGGGCCCATTATGTCCATACCTGTCCGCTCGAAGGGAGCCGAAACCTCAGGGAACGGCTGAATTGGAGCTGGTCTTCGTCCCTTGGGTGTTTTTCTTTCGAGACAGGAATGACACTTCGCACAGTAGTCTCTAACATCCTGTCGCATGCCACTCCAAAAGTACAAACGCTCCACACGCCTGCGTGTCTTCGCTACGCCAAAATGACCGGCGCATGGCGCATCGTGAAACGCGCGAAGAACCCTTTCTGTCCACGACCGAGGTATGACGACTCTCTCCCAAGCGGTTTTCTCTGGTCTCCCTTTCCTGGTTGGCCTCGTGCGCCGACACAGGGTGCCGTCTTTGCCAATGAAATAACCTAGCTGTTCGGGGTGAGACGGTGCGTCCTCTAAGCTTTCGATTATTCGCTTCAGGTCCGGATCTTTGCACTGCTCTGTGCGTAATTCGGCGGGGTCGACTACGGGGACAAACTCATCTATAGCTGCCACGGCAGCTGTGCGGCTGAGTGCATCAGCATTCAGATGCGTCTTTCCTGACTTGTGCTAAACTTCAAAGCAGTATTCCTGCAGGTGTAGATTCCATCTAGCGAGTCGCGAGCTAGGGTCCCTGACACTCATCACCCATTTCAGAGGATGGCAGTCTGTGACTAGCTTGAATTTGCGGCCGTAAAGGTAGCATCTGAAGTGCTTTACTGCCCAGACAACGGCGAGGCACTCCCTTTCCGTAGCTCCGTACTTTTGCTCTGTGGGGCTCAGCTGTCGGCTAGCAAAAGCAACGGGATGTTCTTTGCCCTCGATAACCTGAGATAGCACGGCACCCACTGCGAACTTTGACGCATCTGTGGCCATAACGAAGGGCAAATTAAAATCCGGGTGGCGCAACAGCGGTGCACTCATTAGCTTCCTTTTCAGGGCCCCAAAAGCATTCTCCGCGTTTTCGTCCCAGCGAAAGGCGACATTTTTGGCTGTTAAGGCGGTGAGCGGCTTAGCGAGCTTGGCGAACTCCTCTATGTGCCTTCGGTAGTAACCGATCAGGCCGAGAAACTGCCGGACCTGGCGGACGCTAGTCGGGGATGGAAAATCTGAGACACACCTTAGTTTCTCAGGGTCCGGTCGCACGCCGTCAGCTGAAACAACGTGCCCGAGGTATTTCACCTCGTTTTTGAGGAATTGGCACTTAGAGGGCTTCAGCTTGAGACCCGCTGCTCTTAGTCGCACCAAAACCTGCTCAATATCGCGCAAATGGTTATCAAAACTGTCACTGTATATGATAATGTCATCCATATACACGAAGCACAGCCTCCCCAGAAGACCTGCCAGGATAACATCAGCGGTTCTCTGCCAGACAGCAGGGCTGTTGGCCAGACCCATCGGCATTCTTTTCCATTCATAGTGCCCTGAGGGCGTGTTGAATGCCGTTTTCTCGGCATCTGCCGGATCCATTGCTATCTGCCAGAATCCCGCCGCCATGTCCACTACCGTGAAGTACCTGGCAGAGCCCAGCTGAGAAAGCGTCTCCTGTATATTGGGGATGGGGTATGGATCGATGCGAGTTACGGCATTTAGTTTGCGGTAGTCCACTACCAATCGATACGAGCCATCTGGCTTTTCCACCAATAGTGCTGGTGCTCCCCAGGGTGACTTTGAGTGTTCGACAATGCCGCGATCAATCAGGTCCTGCACCTGCCGCTCCATCTCCTCACGTTGGGAGTAAGGAATCCTGTACGCACGCTGGTAAACGGGCGATGAAGTGCCGGTTTCTATCCTGTGCTTTATAACGCCACAGCAGCCCAAATCCAAGTTGGACGCGGCGAATACCTCCGAGTAGTCGTTCAGCAAACCAGCCAGAGCCTCCCTCTCCCTGGATTTTACGTGAGAAAGATCGAACGACACCTTTGGAGCAGCCGAAGGACTAGCATGCTGTACAGTTGCGAGTACCGTATCGGTGGGCTCACGTTGCTCTATCGCAGAGGTGAAGAAAGCCAATGTTTTGTTCTTGGGAAGGCTCAGTGGCTGCTGGCTACAGTTAACCACCCGTAGGGGCACTCTGTGGGCGTCATTAACTGTCACGAGGCACGCGGCTGCCTTCAGGCCATTGCTGAGAGAGTCGACCGGCTCAAGCACTCCCACGGCGCCGCTCTCTACATCTGAAGGCACAAACGCGTACAAAATGTGCTCCGACCAAGGAAGGACGACCGCCTCCTCGACCAGCCGGACGGCAACCCGCGAATATACCTTCTCCAATGATCCCACTGTTTGACGGGTGTCAATATCGGTAATGCGAATCTCAGCCCCTCTCCTGTTCAAAAACGGAACTTTTGAGCCGCCCGCATTAACCTCTTCCTCAGAGAATGAGACTACTACCTTCCCTTTTCTCAAAAAATCCTGCCCTAATATACCTGACACTCCGTTTGGCAGAGACACCGTGTCCGGGCATACGTAGCAGGGGTGCTCCAATGCAATTCCGCCGAGAGAGAAGTGTAACCGGTAGAGTCCACTTATGCCAAGAGGATCCCCCGTTATGCCTACAAATTTGGTTGCCATACCACCAGATGCTTCCAACACCTCGCGGTCCCCCTTCCTTCGAAGCGTGTTAAAACTGCTCTCCTTAAGCAATGTCACCTTTGACCCCGTATCTATCAACAATTCCATACAACAACCATTTAACTTGCAACGCACAACAGGGCATGCCTCGTCGGCCACACAAACTACCACCACCTCATCATCTACTGCTCCCTCCCCACGCTCCTCAGGCTGGGGAGGACTAACTAGTTTTTTGACTCGGTATCTGGAGCCCCGCTGTAGGCTTGCTTAGGGCGTGTCTCGCCTGCTTCTCTTTGTGGCTCCCCACGGCGCACGTTTTGGCAGAACCTGGCGATGTGTCCGCGACCCTGGCAAGCGAAGCATACGATTTCTTCAAAATCTCGCATACCGCGCCTGTAGCTTTGTGGCGGTCTCCGGTTTCCAGCGAATGGGCGCTGTTGAGCGCGCGCTTCAACCTGGCGTTCTACCTGCTGAGTTAGCAGCTGTTCCAAGCGATCTAACCGCTCTGTCAAGAGAGCAACCTCAGGGTTGAGCACCGCTCTCTCTATGACGCGTACTCTCGCTGCGGCTGTCGTTAACGCCTCATTTCGTTCCTCATCCAATGCGGCCTCCACGGCTTGGTCGAAATTGCTCGGCTTGCGCGAGAGCACGAACCGGCGCACGGGGTCTTGCAGACCAGCCACGAACAAAGCGGTCATTTCCTCTTTAAGTATATCCTCCGCGTATTTCTTCCTTAGCTGGTCTCCTTCCTCCTCCCTGCTTAACGTATCGCGTGCTAGGCGCTGAAGCCGCGACGCAAATGTTCGCACGTCCTCCCCTACCATCTGTCCGGCGTCACGGAACCTCTGTACCCGCACGTGACGTGGTTCAGTGTCGAAATGCTCAAACGCGAGCTTCTTAAATTCCGCAAATGATTTTGTGGATTTTACTTTTTCGTCTCGCCAGGCAAAATCATGAGCAGCTCCTGCCATCTTACACCTCGCCATTCCCAGCATTTGAGCATCGGACCATCCCCCCATTTTCCCAATCTCTTCTAGCATGGAAAAGAAATCGCAGATTGGAACCCCTGTCTTATCTCCCGTAAACGTCGGAATGACGCTTCCTAATGCCAGCATGCTTGCTCCGAGCGACGGCTGTGGAGTGGGAGCTCCCTCAGATACAGTCATTTTTTTTTTCAAGCCCTCCAGTGCCTCAAGCCTCTCAAATGGGGGTAAAAGTCCCACAATCAGTCCCGTGATTCCCTTTTGATTACAATTTTGAAGTCATGAATGTCACAGCATTCAGAGGACATTTGCTTTTGAGATCCCACTTCTGACACCAGTGTGATGACCCCCATAATGCGCAGGTCCACACGGGACGGAGAGGCAAAGAGACACCGTATGGCTCAGTTTAAACAAACAGGTATATTCAATAATTACACATGATTAAGGTTATACATCAGAGGCTGGGGCGTCCGAGCTTACGTGCCGACGACTTCATGGGGGCGATGGAGTGGCTCCGGAGTTGGGCTCGAGCGGTTGCTGGCAGAAGCTGCACGCCGTCGGGCTTCGGCACTGAAGGCCCTCTTGGCGAACGATGTCGTCCTCAGCGTGTATGCAGTAGAATTTCAATAGTCGTCCGTTTCTTCGAGGATGGTTCACAAACCCTTCCTCTAGTGTCGTTCGGCTTGGAAGATGAACAGGAGGCGAGCTTGTAGATGATGACAGCAGATCATAATTTTACAACATACATATACAGAGAGTTAAACTGGAAAAAGCAGAACTGAATTTACAAAAGAACAAACTTTGCACTACTTTACTCATCGACCGGGCAGGTTAGTGCCTAAGTAGCATCACATTACATGCTAAGCATGGAGCCCCAGCTCAGACTGAACTGCATCCGTTTACATGCGCTTTTAAGCACTTGATTAACAAAGGACTAAGGGCGGTCATTTCCAGTGGCCCGCCCAAAGCATCAATTCTCCAATCCAAAATAACATGCGAGATGGGGACCACCCCTTGGGTTGGGCTTAGCCTCGACCCCAGAGTCTGTTAACAATACAAACTAAATAAACAACAAAAACGCCACCACTCTCTCTCAAGTGAGAGTATACACAGGCTCTCTCTTCGGAGCTAATTCACTAGCGCCTGTCTTTCCACATTCTTGGCGAGTACTGCCTGTCTGTCTGACAGGTGTCCGTCACGGCCCTTCTGGGAAGCTGTGGGTGCCTTCCCGGCGATAGCCCACGACAAAGGGGGGGGGGGGGGGGAAAGAATGTTGTCTTCGCGGTAGCGCATAGCGTCGGCTGTGGTACGGCGCGCTCTGGCCCGCTGACAGCTCCCTTGTCCTGGAATGTGCCCGGAAATTGGGGAGGATAAAGCCTGTTTCCCCGGGGCGGCGGCGGGTCCGGTTGTTCTGGTCGTCACTCAAAGAGCATGGCTGGGTAATTGATGATGCCGCTGTCACGGGTCTCCGTCTACGCCGCGCCGTCGAACGTGGATCCTCGTAGCACACACGGAATGTCACAATATAATTAGAATGGAAAGCGAAGGCAATTGCTTAATAGCGGTTTGTTTTCGTGTTTACGTCAATACTAAACGTTTTTTTTTTTGCAATTACCTACTATGGCCAGGTATATCGTGCATGCATTAAATCGCGTGCCCTCACTGTGCAAGAAATGATGCTTCTGTACTGCGTGAAATCAGTAAACATGCACGGAATGATCGCACATGTAATGCGTGAGTTAGGGGAGGAATGATGAACTGAAGATGTCCGCTGCACCATTTGAGGTAAACTTAACACCTTTTGAGTGTCGCCACATATTATCTGTGTTTTACGGAAAGCTGTAACAGACGTATATATGTGTTTTGACAAACAATATGTCTTTTCGACTGAAAGTAACGGGAAGGATGTGTCAATAAAAACATGCGGAGTATGTTCTCTGAAAACTAAACATTTTGACAGATTTGCCTGTCTGGTTGGGTTTGAAGACTTATAATAAACTGCACATCTCCAACCAAACTTTTAACTTTAACCCAACGTTTCGAAGCCCACTCGGCTCCTTCATCAGGGGTGACTGAGGGCAGTAGCTAGCGTCTCTTTAAGTATGGGAGGGAGCGGGGGAGGGGGGGGGGGTGAAAAGAACGACAGCTGTGTCGCGAAAGGCGCGGGGGAGGGGGGTTTAGGCTGTTAGTCACGCTGGCGCACTGCAGGGAGGTGCTGAATGGCGACTTTTTTTCGTTGCGTTGAAGAGCGAAGTCCCTGGGCATATACTGGGGCAGGTTTCCTTTTGTGCGGTTGATATTGGTCGGGGTGGTTTGGATATGCCAGGATTCCAGAAGGAGCCTCTTGTGGTAATTTGTTTCGGTTCCGAGGATGCGGGTTCCTTCAAAGTTGATTGTATGGTCGGAGTCCTCGGAATGTTGGGATACTAGATTGCGCTCTCTTGCGAATTTGCGGACGTCGTTCTTATGTTGCCGAATTCTTTCTTTGAAATTTTTGGTTTCGCCAATGTAGCTTGCGTCGCATTCGGCGCATGGAATGTGGTAGACAATGCCTTGGGCTCTTTCTCTCGGCGGCGGGTCTTTGGGAACGGGTAGGCAAAGCGCAACAGTGTTTGTGGGCTTGTGCGCAACCTGGAGACCCGATTTTTTCAGGATTCGGGAGATGGTTTCGCTGACACCTTCGACATAACGTAAAGTGACGTATTTTGGTGGTGGCGTTGGTCTTTGTGCGTTTATTTCTTGACGAATGTTGTGTTTTTGACGTCGAATGGTTTTTGTATAAAGTCTTTTGGGTAGCCGTTCATGACGAGCTCTTTGAATATCGTGCGTTGTTCTTTTTTTCTGTCAAGTTCTGTGCTGCAGTGTGTCTCAACTCTTCTGAACAGGTCTTCACCGCTGTTGCTTTATGGACTGTCGGGTGGTTCGAAGAGAATTGGAGATACCGGCCTGAGTGGGTTGGTTTGCGGTATACGGAGAATTGAAGGGTATTGTCGTTTCGGGACACGAGGACGTCCAATAACGGCAAGGAGTTTTCTTGTTCCACCTCTAGCGTGAACTGAATGTCAGGTTCTACGGAGTTTAAATGACGAAGGAAATTCTGAGTCTCAGATTTTTTGATGATGGCGAAGCAGTCGTCGACATACCTGAGGAAAATCTTTGGTTTCGGGTGGAATGAGTTGAGGGCTCGTTGTTCGACGTGTTCCATTGTTAAATTGGCCATGACGACAGAGATGGATGCTCCCATTGGTGTTCCTTTCACTTGTCGGTAAAATTCTCCGTTTGACGAAAAGTATATGTTTGATGGGCACAACTCCAGGAGGCGGCACACGTCATTTACACTCAGCGGGGTTCGTGCGCTGAGTGTGTCGTCGCGTTGTAGGGCGTCACGGGTAGCGGCCACAGCAAGCTTCACGGGGATGTTTGTGAAAAGGGACACCACGTCGAAGGAGACAAGGCATTCGTCGGCCTCAAGGGTGGCTTGGGACACCAGTTCTCTGCTCTCCTTACATTGGTCTAGAGCTGCGGTTATCATTGTTGAACAGCAGCGCGACACAGCAAAAAAATGGTGTACAAAAACCCAAATAACGCGCGCTGCACGGCCGCGCGTAGAGCAGGCGGACAACAATGCATCTGCCTACCTTCCCTAGCGAGCCCGATTTTGGGGCAGTCCGCGCGTGAAGCAGACGTCATGCGCTCTCGTGTTTCAGTCATCCCTTGTCATAGAGATTACTGCGCCGTTATTTTCCCCCGCCCGCTATGAACGCAGCTGAAGAAGGAATTGGCACTAGCGTTTGTAATACGTGGCAAACGGGACTTATAGATTTCACAGCCGTGCGCTTAGTGCGCCAAACCCAGTTGGTGACGACGCATCGCAGATGGATGTATAGCGCTTATCAAAAGTTTAGAGTCCAAGGGTTTTGCTGCCAAGCCGTCTAGTGAGGCTCTTGTAGCATCTGCGAAAGTCTTAATGGTTGGAGGGTTGAGAATGAAAATTCATCTAACATAAAGACATTTGGAACGCCAGGGTTGCATAGCGAGCAACACGGCTTGGCCCAGAAGCAATCCCCCTGCAGGGGATCTAAGCTTTTGACAAAGAGTGTACTTGAGCACTTCTCGTGCCCATTTGAAAGCATATTTGAAAGCATATCCGCATTTACACTGCGCAGAAGACACGGAAGACTACGCGATCGCATAGCGCTTCACACGATGACCATGTGCATGCATGCGCGCGTCCGCATGAGCGCGTACTATAGAAACAAAAAAAAACACACACTTTCAAATTTCCCAATCCCAGCCTCTTTCACAAAGTAGCCTATTCGAGGGCGGAAGTGAGCACTAAACAGAATCACCTGCCGCCTAGCAAGCACAAAATAGCGTTAATTTTGTAGACAGCTAGCGGTTCCGAACATCTTACGTACAACGGCCACACGCAGCCTGAGTGCACAGAATACAAGGCGAAAGATTAAGCGCTCATTTTTGCTTCTAGCCGTTCTCTCCGTCGTCTGTTCTGCGTTTTTTTTTTAATTATGACACTGTTCGCTTTCTTGGCTACGCCCTCTCGTGGCGCTGTTTTCTTCGTACATCGATAGTACTTGCTCATCCACGGCGAAATAGCGATCAGCGAGAAAGTGCAGCAGACACGCCACAGCTGCAGTTGCGCGCATGCGGGCGGGACGGCGCCACGTGTACTTCCCTTTTGCGCGATTTTCTGGTTTATATAAGCTTTGTTTCTGATTAAAATGTCATATTTATTGTCGTATGACACTAACCTATCAGTATAGTCTTTGCGTTCCCCTTTAGTGTTCCTTTAAGCTACTGCTTTTAGTATTGGTGTTGCAAAGGCAGATACACGGGGCACAACAAAGGCAATAAGGCAATTTCTGTGCAGGGAACGCGAGGCAACGGCAGCCATATACCTTTCGAACCCGTTGGCGTGAGGAGGTGCAAATGCGGAACAGTGAAAAAAACTCAAGGCACTCCATCGGCGGCGGATGCGCAGCAAGGAAAAGCATTGTAACCACGTCACGTCCGCTGTTCGGTCTTAATGCAGGTGTCCGTTGTAGGCCTTCATTCTGACTTCTCACGTCCATGTGGACGTGTGTTTTTGGGTTCATAATATGATAAGCCTCACAAATAGTATGATAAGCCTCACTAAACTATGTTCTATTAACACCAGGTTGCTAGCCCACTCCTCATGTAAAGCCCTCAAGGGCCCTTGAGGTATCTATATTAAATAAATAAAAAACATGCTACGAAGTTTTGCCTGGGCGTAGCAAGGGTCATACTGCAAATATTTTTTAGCTTAAATGTGCACCATGTGCAGCGCTGTCGTAGCAAGCAAGAGCCATTTTTTTCTTTTTTTTTCGGGCAAATAAAGACGTTTAATAACTGCAGCATGTGGAGACGCCTTAGTTTGAAGGAGATCCAATTCGAAGCACACTTAAGCTCCGCCTTAAGGATACGACGCCATAGCGTATGCAGTTTGTTTTTTAGTTGCTTAATTACCACTAATCGTGGGCAGTGCGATAGCACTGCTCAAGGCTGAGGCACTTTC